>JBBHAA010003300.1:0-125487 GCA_037953035.1 Aquarana catesbeiana
CGTTGCGTCCCTAGCCATGCGCAACGGGCAGCACATCCCTACCCATGCGCAACGTGCAGCGCATCCCTACTTGGGCAGCACATCTTGTCCCTAGCCCATGCGCAACGTGCAGAGCATCCCTTACCAGGGCAGCGCGTCGCGTCCCTAGCCATGCGCAGCACATCCCTACCCGGGCGGCGTGATGCGTCCCCACCCCTGCAGCGCATCCCTACCCCGTGCTTAAGTGCCGGTTCACACTGCTGCGCTGCAAATTTGTTTTGTTTTTTTGTCCTGTGTGAGTGCGATTTTACAGCGAATTTCAGGAGTTGGTCATAGCTGCGATTGATGTTCTAGTCAATGGAATCATAATGGAAAAAGAAAAAAAAGGTGTTAACTTCCTGTGTACTTCCTGGTTTTTGTGGAGAGTAGTGCGGTGGAATTCGCACATATGTGAACAATGCGATTCCAGAACGATTTACATTGATGTCTATGGAGGCTAAATTCGCAACGCAGTAAACTCGCACAAGACCCTTTTTTTTTTTTTTTTTAATCACATCGCATTCGTAGGGGGAATCGCAACGCATGTATGTGAACGACGGTCATTGAAAACAATAACTTTATGGATGACATGCGAATTTAGAATGTTTTTGACGCATCGCATTCGTCATGAACTCGCATCAGTGTGAACCGGCACCAACACTTCTAAAAGTTACAGACGACATCTAAAAGACTTTTGTCACATGACATCACTATGACCGCTAAACAAAAAAACACGCAGTCTCTTATCAGGACTTGTGTGTCACAAGAGAGTGCGCATATTATAAAGAGACTTCTACTGCTGCACAGGGGGTCCGACTACCAAAAAGGTACAGGAGACTGCGAACTGACCAGAAACCACCAAACTTCAAAGAGACTGCTAGAGGCTAATCAGCAATTTACATAAGAGTGCGAGAATGTGCTGACAGATTACAGGAGACTGCCAACAACCTCCGTCCCTTCACATAAAAAACTCTACTAGTGACAGTTGCCAATTTTTACATGAGGATGTTAAAAACCAGCAACTATATTACAAGAGAGACGGCTACAGAGCTCTCCCACCCTACATAAAACTCTGCTAGAGATGGCAGTCAGCTTACAGGAGACTGCTAGAGGTTCTTACCAAGTTATATGATGTTGCTATAAAAAAAAAAAAAAAAAGGTGCGGCCAAAATTACAGGAGACTGCTTATACAAAACACTGCTAGAGATACCTGACAAATTACTACAAAACTGGGATATACAAGCTTACCAAAAACCACCATTACAAGAGACTGCTCTAGAGCAAACCGAATTACAGAACACCTTACTAGTGATGGCTGTGACGTTACAGGAGACCGTTGCCGGGTCACAAGAGACTGCCAAAAGCCAGCGCCAGGTGACAAGAGACTGGTTGAGGAGCTCCACCTCATTACATAATGCTGGAGATGGTTGTGGAGTGACAGGAGACTGCTAGAGACCACTGCCCAGATACAGCAGATGACAGATGTAGAGGACATTACTATACAGGGCTGCTGATAGAAATCATGGGCTCCATACAATATACCGTATATACTGGAGTATAAGCCGAGTTTTTCTTGTGCTGAAAATGCCCCCCCCCGGCTTATACTCGGAGTCAAGCACTTTTCTGCAGCAGAGAATGACATTTTCCAAACCGAGTTTGGGGTCCCGTATCTTGGAGCCACCTGATGCTAGGAACCCCAAATTTGGTGTGCAAACCCAATGGAACTAGCACTCCAACATATCCAAAGCTGGGTTCCTAGCACTAAGTGGACCCCAGATACGGGGCCCCAAAATTGGTTCGGAAAATGTCATTCTCTGCTGCAGAAAAGTGCTTGACATTTTCTGAACCGAATTTGGGGCCCCGTATTTCAGGGCCACTTAGTGCTAGGAACCCCAGCTTTGGATAGGTTGTAGTGCTAGTTCCACTAGGTTTGCACACCAAATTTGGGGTTCTTAGTACCCCTTTCCAAAAAAATATACCACCAGCTGCCACTGATTGGTAGACTTTTGTTTTGACAGGTTTGTGCTGCAAGAACATTCGTTTGCTATTCTGATCTACTGTATAGTCGGGTCAAATCGATACAAAGAGGAGAAAGTTCCAAGCAGGATGGAGAACGTTCCTCCAATCTATGAATTCCTAACAGAGATCTCCGAAAATCCGACAAATACTGAGAATTGTCATCTACAAATCCACGGACCAATCAGCTTCCTGCCTCAGCTTGTTCAGCTAAGCTTTGAATGGAAAAGACACAAGCTGATTGGTTGTTGTGTACAACTGCTCCACCCCCCCCCCCCCAATCATTGTATGCAATATACAGATAGAGGTATACAATGTATATACAGGGAGGAGGAGAGTCCTAATATACAGACAGAGGTATACAATGTATATACAGGGAGGAGGAGAGTCCTAATATACAGACAGAGGTATACAATGTATATACAGAGGGAGGGGAGTCCTAATATACAGACAGAGGTATACAATGTATATACAGAGGGGAGAGTCCTAATATACAGACAGAGGTATACAATGTATATACAGAGGGAGGAGGAGAGTCCTAATATACAGACAGAGGTATACAATGTATATACAGAGGGAGGAGAGTCCTAATATACAGACAGAGGTATACAATGTATATACAGGGAGGAGAGTCCTAATATACAGACAGAGGTATACAATGTATATACAGGGGGGGGAGGGTCCTAATATACAGACAGAGGTATACAATGTATATACAGGGGGGGGAGGGTCCTAATATACAGACAGAGGTATACAATGTATATACAGGGGGGGGAGGGTCCTAATATACAGACAGAGGTATACAATGTATATACAGGGGGAGGAGAGTCCTAATATACAGACAGAGGTATACAATGTATATACAGGGAGGAGGAGAGTCCTAATATACAGACAGAGGTATACAATGTATATACAGGGGGGAGGAGAGTCCTAATATACAGACAGAGGTATACAATGTATATACAGGGGGAGGAGAGTCCTAATATACAGACAGAGGTATACAATGTATATACAGGGGGAGGAGGGTCCTAATATACAGACAGAGGTATACAATGTATATACAGAGGGAGGAGAGTCCTAATATACAGACAGAGGTATACAATGTATATACAGGGAGGAGAGTCCTAATATACAGACAGAGGTATACAATGTATATACAGGGAGGAGGAGAGTCCTAATATACAGACAGAGGTATACAATGTATATACAGGGGGGAGGAGAGTCCTAATATACAGACAGAGGTATACAATGTATATACAGGGGGGAGGAGAGTCCTAATATACAGACAGAGGTATACAATGTATATACAGGGAGGAGAGTCCTAATATACAGACAGAGGTATACAATGTATATACAGGGAGGAGGAGAGTCCTAATATACAGACAGAGGTATACAATGTATATACAGGGGGGAGGAGAGTCCTAATATACAGACAGAGGTATACAATGTATATACAGGGAGGAGGAGAGTCCTAATATACAGACAGAGGTATACAATGTATATACAGGGAGGAGAGTCCTAATATACAGACAGAGGTATACAATGTATATACAGGGGGGAGGAGAGTCCTAATATACAGACAGAGGTATACAATGTATTTACAGGGAGGAGGAGAGTCCTAATATACAGACAGAGGTATACAATGTATATACAGGGGGGAGGGTCCTAATATACAGACAGAGGTATACAATGTATATACAGGGGGGAGGAGAGTCCTAATATACAGACAGAGGTATACAATGTATATACAGGGGGAGGAGAGTCCTAATATACAGACAGAGGTATACAATGTATATACAGGAGGAGGAGAGTCCTAATATACAGACAGAGGTATACAATGTATATACAGGGAGGAGAGTCCTAATATACAGACAGAGGTATACAATGTATATACAGGAGGAGGAGAGTCCTAATATACAGACAGAGGTATACAATGTATATACAGAGGGAGGAGAGTCCTAATATACAGACAGAGGTATACAATGTATATACAGGAGGAGGAGAGTCCTAATATACAGACAGAGGTATACAATGTATATACAGGGAGGAGAGTCCTAATATACAGACAGAGGTATACAATGTATATACAGGGGGGGAGGAGAGTCCTAATATACAGACAGAGGTATACAATGTATATACAGGGAGGAGAGTCCTAATATACAGATAGAGGTATACAATGTATATACAGAGGGGAGAGTCCTAATATACAGACAGAGGTATACAATGTATATACAGGGAGGAGGAGAGTCCTAATATACAGACAGAGGTATACAATGTATATACAGGGAGGAGGAGAGTCCTAATATACAGACAGAGGTATACAATGTATATACAGGGAGGAGAGTCCTAATATACAGACAGAGGTATACAATGTATATACAGGGGGAGGAGAGTCCTAATATACAGACAGAGGTATACAATGTATATACAGGGAGGAGAGTCCTAATATACAGACAGAGGTATACAATGTATATACAGGGAGGAGAGTCCTAATATACAGACAGAGGTATACAATGTATATACAGGGAGGAGAGTCCTAATATACAGACAGAGGTATACAATGTATATACAGAGGGAGGAGAGTCCTAATATACAGACAGAGGTATACAATGTATTTACAGGGAGGAGGAGAGTCCTAATATACAGACAGAGGTATACAATGTATATACAGGGGGAGGAGAGTCCTAATATACAGACAGAGGTATACAATGTATATACAGGGAGGAGAGTCCTAATATACAGACAGAGGTATACAATGTATATACAGGGAGGAGAGTCCTAATATACAGACAGAGGTATACAATGTATATACAGAGGGAGGAGAGTCCTAATATACAGACAGAGGTATACAATGTATATACAGAGGGGAGAGTCCTAATATACAGACAGAGGTATACAATGTATATACAGAGGGAGGAGAGTCCTAATATACAGACAGAGGTATACAATGTATATACAGAGGGGAGAGTCCTAATATACAGACAGAGGTATACAATGTATATACAGGGAGGAGGAGAGTCCTAATATACAGACAGAGGTATACAATGTATATACAGGGGGAGGAGAGTCCTAATATACAGACAGAGGTATACAATGTATATACAGGGGGGAGGAGAGTCCTAATATACAGACAGAGGTATACAATGTATATACAGGGAGGAGGAGAGTCCTAATATACAGACAGAGGTATACAATGTATATACAGGGAGGAGGAGAGTCCTAATATACAGACAGAGGTATACAATGTATATACAGGGGGGAGGAGCTCTAGGTGTATATAGGATGTCATGTATAGACAAGGGATGGAGAACACAAAGGGGGAGATTTGCTGAGACCGGAGCAGCTCTGCATAGAAACCAATCAGCTTCCAGATTATATTACCAAAGCTTAACAGACCGAGCTGAAGAGAGAAGCTGATTGGCTCCCAGGCAGAGCTCTTCACATTCCGCTCGCTCCAGTTATAGTAAATCCCAGAATGCATGTTCTGTATAGAAAAAAAGGTATACAATAATATATATATATATTTGTTTTTTTTAAATGGAGACAACATACAGAGTATATATATATATATATATATATATATATATATATATATATATATATATATATTAGGATACAATGTAACACATCACAGATAATGCATGTAATACAATGTACAGATAGAGAATATATATATATATATATATATATATATATATTAGGGCTGAAACAACTAATCGATTAATCGACAACTAATCGATTATGAAAATAATCGATGACTATTTTCATAATCGATTAATCGGCCAGTAACATAATGGGGTTAAAAAAATTTAAATTGAGCCTTTTATAGTACAAAAAGAGCAAATAATCGCTACGGTAAATGTTACTTTCACAGTTCTACAGTAAAAAAATGAACCCCTTACAATAGAGATTATCTGCTTTTTTTTTTTTTTTTGTACTATAAAGGGCTAATTTTAGTGTTTTTTTTTTTTTTTTTTTTGTTTTGTTTTGTTTTTTTTTTTTAACTCCATTATGTTACTAAACATCTTAGACCTGGTTCACATCTATTTGTTTTTTGGTGCTTTTTGCAGAAAGGCACCACAGTTAATTTACATGGTTTCCTATGGGACACATTCACATCTATGCTTTTTTTCAGCTGCTGCATATTTGGAAAGGGTCAGGGACTTTTAACGCAAAACTGTGCTTTTTTGGTTCAATATACTTCAATGGAAAAGCTGCAGAAAAGCATGTAATGCGTTTTTGCAGCAAATTGTGTTTTTTAATCTGCCTAACCACAAATTGGCCAAAAAAATGCAAAAATGCAAATTGCAGCCAAAACGCACAGCAAAAAGCACTGCAGAAACATATCAAAAGCAAACCGCATAGATGTGTACCGAGCCTTATGCTGGCCACACCGATCAATTTTCAGAAGAGAATATTCAGACAAAAAATCTTTGTACATTTGGTGAATGTTTGAAATTTTCACTTGTTTTTAACATTGTGTTTTTAAAATGAACGAAAAAAAAAAAAAAAATGATCTGAGTCTGATGATATTTACTAGATTCACCCTTTTAATAGTATATATCCTCTAATACAATATACAGTATATCTCTCCTCTAATAGTATATACAGTATATCTCCACTAATAGTATATACAGTATATCTCTTCTGTCTGTTATTCTCAGAGTGGATTAGATATTTTGCTCCCTAACCATATAGTTATTTATATTTACCACTGCATAGAGATATTTAAGAATAATTTGCCTTTTTTTAAAACTTTACATATTAACTAAATTATACACCACACTTTTTTTTTTTTTTAAGCTTATCAACCGATTAATCGATTAATCGAAACAATAATCGGCCAACTAATCGATTATGAAAATAATCGTTAGTTGCAGCCCTAATATATATATATATATATATATATATATATATATATATATATATATATATACACACACACACACACTATCTATACACAGTGCAGACTTATGTATATAGAGGGGATGATCACAGGATATAATGTAACATTTGTATACAATGTATGTTACAGATAGATATATATCTATTAAAAAAAAAAAAAAAAAAAAGAAGGATAATATATATATATATATACACACACACACACAGAGACATATACGGGATTCACAATGGGGGATGGGTGTGTGTATATATATATATATATATATATATATATATATATATATATATAACGGATGGGTGTATATAGAATGTAGGACACACGGGGGGGGAGGGGGGGGGGGGCAGAGCCCGGGGGTCGGTGGATATGGACAGGGAATGTATAGAGGGGGGGGGGTGGATGGCGGTATATAGATAGTATACAGGGAGGTGATGACGGAGGTGTAGATGATCTATAGGTGGTGGGGGATGGGATGGCGGGGATATCACACACACACACACCGGGTGTACAGATCACACGTCTCCTCCACTCACCGTCCTCTCCGCTCCTCTCCGATCTCCGCCACACTCACTCCGTCTCTAACCGACTAATCCCGCCTACTCCGCCCCACGCCGGACCCTCCTCCTTTACACCGGCCACACCCCCCTCCTCCCCGCGTCCGCTATTCTACAAATCTTCCCCGCCCCCCTGACCTAGCCACGCCCCCGCCCCCCCCAGTCTCCTTTTTTTTTTTAACTTTTTGACGCCCGTGTGAGAAATCCAGCCCCGCCCACCCCTCTGGTCCTGGCCGTGCTGATTGGACGGGACCCCGGCTTAAGCATGCGGCCGTCACGTGACCCCGGACCGGAGTAAGACCCCGAGAGTTGTCCTGGAGTGACCCCGACAACCGGGGCCAGGGGCGTGGCCACAGGACCTCCCCACTGATAGGGTGCTGTGCGACCACCGGGACTTCCTATAGTCCTGTACATCACCCCCTATATACAGGATCTATATACTGTACACCACCCTATATACAATATATATATACACCGCACAACACCCCCTATATACAGGATCTATATACTGTACACCACCCTATATACAATATATATATACACCGCACAACACCCTATATACAGGATCTATATACTGTACACCACCCTATATACAATATATATATATATACACCGCACACCACCCTATATACAGGATCTATATACTGTACACCACCCTATATACAATATATATATACACCGCACACCACCCTATATACAGGATCTATATACTATACACCACCCTATATACAATATATATATATATATATATATACACCGCACACCACCCCCTATATACAAGATCTATATACACCGTACAACACCTTATATACAAGATCTATATACTGTACCCCACCCTATATACAATATATATATATATATAGTACAACACCATATATATATATATATATATATATATATATATATATATATATGTATACACCGTACAACACCCTATATACAAGATCTATATACTGTACACAAACCCTATATACAGGATCTATATATATACACTGTACAACACCTTATATACAGGATCTTTATACTGTACAACACCCTATATATAAGATCTATATACTGGACAACAACCTATATACAATATATATATATATATATATATATATATATATATTGTACACCACGCTATATACAAGATGTGTGTGTATGTAGTATATACAGTATATATCTCCTCTAGCAGTATATACAGTATATCTCCTCTAATAGTATATATCTCCTCTAATAGTATATACAGTATATATCTCCTCTAATAGTATATACAGTATATCTCCTCTAATAGTATATACAGTATATCTCCTCTAATAGTATATACAGTATATCTCCTCTAATAGTATATATCTCCTCTAATAGTATATACAGTATATATCTCCTCTAATAGTATATACAGTATATCTCCTCTAATAGTATATATCTCCTCTAATAGTATATACAGTATATATCTCCTCTAATAGTATATATCTCCTCTAATAGTATATACAGTATATATCTCCTCTAATAGTATATACAGTATATCTCCTCTAATAGTATATACAGTATATCTCCTCTAATAGTATATATCTCCTCTAATAGTATATACAGTATATCTCCTCTAATAGTATATATCTCCTCTAATAGTATATACAGTATATCTCCTCTAATAGTATATATCTCCTCTAATAGTATATACAGCATATCTCCTCTAATAGTATATATCTCCTCTAATAGTATATACAGTATATCTCTTCTGTCTGTTATTCTCAGAGTGGATTAGAGATTTTGCTCCCTATCTATATAGTTATTTATATTTAGCGCCGCATAGAGATATTTAAGAATAAATTGCCTTTTTTTTAACTTTACATATTAACTAAATTATACACCACACTATTTTTTAAGGTTATTAACCGATTAATCGAAACAACAATCGGCCGATTAATCGATTATGAAAATAATCGTTAGATGCAGCCGTAGTTCACTGAGGGTCTTTCTCCCGGACCCCCATAAACAGACCCATCACCCATTGCAGGGAATTTTGCCCCCCATACATTCCTCACAGCACACAGTCAGAGAAATGCGATGTCCATTGTCAGGCACAGCTTAGAACAGTGGTCATCAACTCCGGTCCTCAGGATCCACTAACAGGCCAGGTTTTATGTATTACCTTGGGGGGGAGATGCAGACTAGAATACTGCAATCACTGAGCAGCAAATGATATCACCTGTGATGTATTTCACTTATCTTGCAAACCTGGCCTGTTAGGCTCGATTCACACTTATGCATGTTGCTTTTGAGCGTTTTTGGAGGTTTTTTTTCATGCTTGCCACGTTTTTGAGCAGCGTTTTTGCCGCGATTTGCGTTTTGCGTGTTTTTTTTTTTTTTTACAGTTTTTTTTTACAGTCTAAAAAAAAAATTTAAAAAAAATTAAAAAAAAAAAAAAAATGGCAAAAACGCATCAAAAACGCTGCAAAAACGGTGCACTTGCGTTTTTGATGCTTGTCCATTGAATTCTATTACATGCAAAACGCTGCATTTTGCATGAAAAAAAGTCCCTGACCCTTTCCAAAAATGCAGAGAAACAAAAAGGCATTGATGTGAACATGTTCCATAGGAACCCATGTTAAAAAATTCCCGTGCATTTCTGAAAAATGCATCAAAAAACGCGCTAGTGTGAATGGAGCCTTAGTGGGCCCTGAGGACAGGGATTGATGAACACAGGCTTAGAGAATACAGGACAGCATAGAATGACAAGCAATGGAAGCCAAGCATGACATCACCATCGCTCCCAACTGTCCCTGATTTGGAGCAATGTCCCTCCGTCCCTCCGTCCTCCTCATTTGTCCCTCCGTCCTCCTCATTTGTCCCTCATTTTGGTCTGATCCATATAGTTGTATATAAAATGCACTTTTTATCTATCAAAAAGTGTTTCCCAGTGCTAAACCTTCCATCTGATTTCTAAATTGCTGCATTTGTAAATTCCAAAAGCCAATATAAAGGAATAGAAGTGGTAAGAAAAGCCCTTGTGGGTTTAACCAATCTTGTTTGGTTTTTTTTGTACAATTCTCCTTTAAGGGGGCGTGGCCAAGGGGTGTGTCCTATGCCTGCATGCTTTTGCTGATAGGTGTCCCTCATTCCCATCTCATAAAGTTGGGAGGTGTGGGTTCCTCTCCCTCACAAGTGACACACGCTGCACTTCTCACCCGCTTCAGCTCCGGAGATGCAATCAGAGACAGCTGTTTAGTAATGCAAATTAGGTGGCCGCGAGGCCCCTGTGAGTGTGAGGCCCAAGGCGACCGCCTAACTTGCCTAATTAGAGAGCCGTCTCTGAGGACATGGTTCCAGTAATCCATGTCCTTAGTCTGCTTGTCTTCAGCAGATTGTTTGCAGACTTTCTTGTGCATCATCTTTAGAAGAGGCTTCCTTCTGGGACGACAGCCATGCAGACCAATTTGATGCAGTGTGTGGCGTATGGTCTGAGCACTGACAGGCTGACCCCCCACCCCTACAACCTCTGCAGCAATGCTGTCAGCACTCATACGTCTATTTCCCAAAGACAACCTCTGGATATGACGCTGAGCATGTGACCTCAACTTCTTTGGTGGACCATGGCGAGGTCTGTTCTGAGTGGAACCTGTCCTGTTATACCGCTGTATGGTCTTGGCCACCGTGCTGCAGCTCAGTTTCAGGGTCTTGGCAATCTTCTTATAGCCTAGGCCATCTTTATGTAGAGCAACAATTCTTTTTTTTCAGATCATCAGAGAGTTCTTTGCCATGAGGTGCCATGTTGAACTTCCAGTGACCAGTATGAGAGAGTGAGAGCGATAACACCAAATTTACCACACCTGCTCCCCATTCACACCTGAGACCTTGTAACACTAACGAGTCACATGACACCGGGGAGGGAAAATGGCTAATTGGGCCCAATTTGGACATTTTCACTTAGGGGTGTACTCACTTTTGTTGCCAGCGGTTTAGACATTAATGGCTGTGTGTTGAGTTATTTTGAGGGGACAGCAAATTTACACTGTTATACAAGCTGTACACTCACTACTTTACATTGTAGACAAGTGTCATTTCTTCAGTGTTGTCACATGAAAAGATAGAAGAAAATATTTACAAAAATGTAAGGGGTGTACTTACTTTTGTGAGATACTGTATCATTACCTACTATTAATTTATTTATTATTATTATTATTATAATACATGATTTATATAGCGCCAACAGTTTACACAGCGCTTTACAATAAAAAAAGGGAGACAATACAGTTATAATATAATAAAATACAAGAGGATTTAGAGGGCCCTGTTCAGAAGAGCTTACAATCTAATAGGGTGGAGCAGGTGGTACAAAAGGTGGTAACTGTGGGGAATGAGCTGTTGGAAGTGGTAGGAGATTAGTGATCGGCTTCCCTGAACAGATGAGTTTTCAGGGATCGCCTGAAGGTAGCAAGGAGTAGGGGGATAACCGGACAGGTGGAGGTAGCGAGTTCCAGAGGATGGGAGAGGCTCTGGAGGAATCCTGGAGACGAGCATGAGAGGAGGAGACGAGAGAGCTTGAGGAGTAGGAGGTCTTGAGAAGAGCGGAGAGGACGGTTTGGGTGATATTCGGAGACAAGATTGGTGATGTTGTGATTTATGGTGATTTATGATGATTTTTAGTTATTTGTGTATTTATTTTACATTTACTTATTTATATATTTTTACTTTTTTTTTTTTCTCATTTGAGCAGCAAATCGTGACAAAATGCGCACAGAGACGCACAAATGGCGCATTTTCATTCATTTCTATGGAGATAAAAACGCGTAAAAAAAAACCACTTAAATCTGCTCGATTCAAACTATTTATTTTCCATTTACTTATTTATATATTTATACTTTTTTTTTTTTTTTATTAGAGCAGCAAATCGTGACAAAACGAGCGAATTCGCATGAAAACGCACAAATGGTGCATTTTCATTAATTTCTATGGGAATAAAAACGCGGCAGAAAGAAAAAAAAAACGCTCAAATCTGCTCGATTCAAGCTATTTATTTTACATTTACTTATTTATATATTTTTACTTTTTTTTTTTTCATTTGAGTAGCAAATCGTGACAAAACGCGCGAATACACGCAAAAACGCACAAATGGCGCATTTTGATTCATTTCTATGGGGATAAAAACGCGGCGAAAAAAAAAAAACGCTCAAATCTGCTCGATTCGAGCTATTTATTTTACATTTACTTATTTTTACATTTTCTTTTCTTTTGAGTAGCAAATCGTCACAAAACACGCACATTCGCACAAAAACGCACACATGGCGCATTTTCATTCATTTCTATGGAAATAAAAATGCAGCAAAAAAATAAACAAAACGCCCAAATCTGCTCGATTCGAACTATTTATTTTACATTTACTTATATATTTTTGCATTTTCATTTGAGCAGCAAATTATGACAAAACGCGCAAATGCGCACAAAAACACACGAATGGCGCATTTTCATTAATTTCTATGGAAATAAAAACGCGGCAAAAAAAAAAACCCGCTGAAATCTGCTCGATTTGAGCTATTTATTTTACATTTACTTATTTATATATTTCTACATTTTCATTTGAGCAGCAAATCGTGACAAAACGCGTGAATTCACACAAAAACGCACAAATGGCGCATTTTCATTCATTTCTATGGAGATAAAAACGCAGCAAACAAAAAAAAAACACTCAAATCTGCTCGATTCGAGCTATTTATTTTACATTTACTTATTTATGTATTTTTAATTTTTTTTTTTTCATTTGAGCGGCAAATCGTGACAAAACGCGCAAATGCGCACAGAAATGCGCAAATGGTGCATTTTCATTCATTTCTATGGGTATAAAAACGCAAAAAAAACGCTCAAATCTGCTCGATTCGAGCTATTTATTTTACATTTACTTATTTATATATTTTTACATTTTTTTTTTCATTTAAGCAAAAAATCGTGACAAAATGCGCAAATTCACACAAAAACGCGCAAATGGCGCATTTTCACTAATTTCTATGGGAATAAAAACGCTCAAATCTGCTCGGTTCGAGCTATTTATTTTACATTTACTTATTTATATATTTTTACTTTTTTTTTTTTTTCATTTGAGCAGCAAATCGTGACAAAACGCGCGAATGCGTACAAAAACGCGCAAATGGCGCATTTTCACTAATTTCTATGGAAATAAATACGCTCAAATCTGCTCGATTCGAGCTATTTATTTTACATTTACTTATTTATTATATTTTTACATTTTTGTTTTCATTTGAGCAGCAAATCGTGACAAAACGCACGAATGCGCACAGAAACGCGCAAATGGCGCATTTTCATTCATTTCTATGGGAACAAAAACGCAAAAAAAAACGCTCAAATCTGCTCGATTCGAGCTATTTATTTTACATTTACTTATTTATATATTTTTACATTTTCATTTGAGCAGCAAATCATGACAAAACGTTCAAATTTGCACAAAAACGCACAAATGGCGCATTTTCATTCATTTCTATGGAGGTAAAAACAAATAAAAAAAAAAAAAAAACGCTCAAATCTGCTTGATTCAAGCTATTTATTTTACATTTACTTATTTATGTATTTTTAATTTTTTTTTTTCATTTGAGCAGCAAATCGTGACAAAACGCGCGAATGCGCACAAAAACGCACAAATGGCGCATTTTCATTCATTTCTATGGAAATAAAAATGCTCAAATCTGCTCAATTTGAGCTATTTATTTTACATTTACTTATTTATTATATTTTTACATTTTTTTTTTTAAGTTTGAGCAGCAAATCGTGACAAAACACGCGAATGCGCACAAAAACGCGCAAATGGCGCATTTTCATTAATTTCTATGGAAATAAAAACACGGCAAAAAAAAAACGCTCAAATCTGCCCGATTCGAGCTACAAAAAAAAGAAGTTCCAGAACTTTTTTGATCTTCAGGTTGTTTGGCTTCATTTGACTTGGAGTGGAGATGTGATCCGTCTCCATAGAGAATCATTGATTTTATTTTTTTCTCCTCCAGCGTTTTGGAGCTTCAATCTACGAAATGCTGAGGTGTGAATGTCGAGGGGGGGACTGCCTTAATGTTTGATTCTTCACATGGCTGCAGTCTCTGCAGCAGGGGCGGACTGACAACTCATGGGGGCCCCCGGGCAACCCTGATGGGGCCCCTCAGTGGCATGGGGCCCTCGGGCAGTGCCCGAGTGCCCGAATGGTCAGTCCCCCCCCTGCTCTGCAGATACCAGAAGCACTAAGATTCTTCCCAATCCGGTGAGGAGGGAGAAATGCTGACTTTACAATTTTTTATTTTTTTCTGATGAGTAGAGGATCTGAAGATGGGCGGGTTGGGAAGGTGGACTTGTATGACCCCCGTCCAGCTATCACAATGACATCAGGCCGAATTATATAATTATGACTTTGTTAGCCCCGTCTGCTCTTTATTGGCTGGAACGATCGGCCCGTCTCGGCCCCGTACTCTGCTCTCTCAGCATATTGCACAGGACAGCTCAACTCATCACACGTAATTACAGTTATTTGGCCGTCTAGACCGACCTTCTTATCTATTATAATAACTTCATGATTAAGGAATAACGTAGTACAATTTTGTTTATGATGAATAAAGTATACACGGCGCTTTTGTTAGAAGCAGAATTATAAACTGCGGCTGCTTAACCAGTTCGGCTCCAGAGCAAATTTTTTTTTTTTTAATCTTAATTTTTTGGCAATAAAATTAAATTAAACCCCCAGAACATTATTATTATTATTATTATTATTATTATTATTATTATTATTATTATTATTATTATTATTATATATTTTCTGAAAGCACAGGCCCTGTAGAATAAAAAAGGTAATAATTGCAAATTTTAGTTTCACACGATATTTGCGCAAATTTTCAGGAAAAAAATATAATAACATTTAATTCAGTGCAAAACCACACCATACAATACCCATTTTTGGTTAAAATATTAAAAAAAAAGAGGTTGCAACGAGTAAATTAGACACCAAACATTCCAGGTCTTAAAATTTGCGTGCGCCCGCGATATCGCCAAAAACGATGGTGCCCAAAAATCCCCATAGGTGACGCTTTGAAAGCCTTTACAGCTCAGCTCAGTTAGATAGTAGCTAGACATGTGCACTGCCGAAACAATTTGTTTCCGTTTTCGTTTCGTTCGTTGTTTTTTTTTTTTTTTTTCGTTTTTTGGGTTATTCGTTATGATCGAAATTAGTTATTTCAAATAAATTGGTGAAAATTCGAATTCATAATGTTCTATTCGTTTAGATGCGGTATTTGTAATTTTCGATAATTCGGAAAAATCTGAAATTCGAAAATTCGGAAATCCGAAAATAAGAACAAAAATCCAAAAATATAATATAAAAATATCATATATAAAAATAAAAAAATCTGAAATAACTAACTAATAATAACAAACTATTAAATAATAGCTATTGGAATTTCCTTTCAAATTTATCTGTTAGCGAACGTAACCAATATGAATTTATCCGAAGTTACGAATTATCCGAAATAATGAATGCCCCATCTAAACAAATGCAAAATTAATAATAATTAATAGAAATAATAATAATAAAAAGTTTTTATTATTATTATTAATTTGTTACGTTCCATTCATTTTGATGCGGTATTCGTTATTTCGGGTTCATTCATAACTGTGGATAAATTCGTATTCGTTACGTTCACAGATAAATTTGACAGGAAATTCCAATACCTATAATTTAATAAATAATAATCATTATTATTATTATTAGTTAGTTATTATTTTGGATTTTCAGATTTTCTGTTTTTTTCGAAATTTTGGGCTTTCAAATTTTTGGACTTTCGTTCTTATTTTCAGATTTTCGTTCTTTTGAATTTTCGGATTTTCATTCTTATTTTTGAATTTCAAATTTCCGAATGTCCGAATTTTCAAATTTTTGAATTTCAAATTTTAGTTTTCGGAAAAAGTTGCTAAACGGGTTTTCGTTATGTTGAACATTTCCAAATTAACGAATTTGTCGAATTTTGTTGAAAAACAAATTGGGAACGAAACGAATTGCACATGTCTACGAGTAGCTCTTGTGCTAGAATTTTTGTTCTCACTCTGACATTCGCGGCGATATGTCACATGTGTGGTGCGACCGTGGCTTACATGCGCGTGCAAACCCTGGGCTCGCGTTTGCGCAGGTGTGCAGGGCTAGCTGGGTTTTCGGCAATTTTTACTTTTTGTTTTTAAATATATTTAATTATAAATTAATTTTTTAATAATTTTTTTCTTTTATTTGTATACTTATTTTTACTTGATTGCTATCACAAGGGGTTAATAATCCTCTATATGTGATAGCATTGGGCAGGTGATAGGTACTCTTTATGACATTAGGGGTCTAATAGACCTCAATGTCTCCCCTGCCCTTCACACCATCTAACCAATCACAGATTAGCTTGGTTAGAGGTGTCCCCTGGCTGTACTGGCCAGGAAGGGGTGCATCTGAACCCGGAAGTGACATCACTTCTGGCTTCACTGTTTGCATGTGAGATGGAGGCATGGATTTGCCTCGGTCTCACTGCAATCCCCCCCCAGTGGATGTGTTCCCGGGCTCCGGTGAGTGCAGGACAGCCCCAGGAACCACGGGAGGAGGGCGGGCCACCAGTGGGAGGCACTGCGTGGCCGGCTTCGTGAAAGTGGCTATGGAGCTGTAGGGTTGCCACCTGTCCAGGATTCACCCGGACACCCCGGGTTTTGCACCAGAGCCTTAGCGTGTCCACTAGATCAGTGGTCTCCAAACTGTGGCCTGAGGGCCTAATTCATCCCTTTGCTTGCCATGGGGCACTATTCCTCTCACTAAGGAAGGGCAGCTGTGGATAAATGGCAGCACCAGGGTCACTGGTTTGAATCCCAACCATGGCACTACTTGCCTGGAGAATGCATGTTTTCCCTGTGCCTGCGTGGGTTTTTCTCCCACACTCCAAAGACATGCTGGAAGGACCGCTTCTTCCTCCGGTCTTCTTCCTCCGGTCTCCTTCTTCCTCCGGTCTTCTTTTTCTTTCTCCGGTCTTTTTTCTTTCTCTGGTCTTCTTCTTCTTCCTATGCCGCCTCCACTCCCGCTTAGAATATAAAAAAAAACCAAAAAACGATCATCTTCCGATGATGGGTCCCAACGATCTGTCCGTTCTGATGTCGAATATTTCTTATATAAGTATGGGGAGTGGCCATCGGATGGCATCATCTGAAGACCCTGCCCCCATGTGACGTCAGGGATCCATCATGACGTGACAAGGGGGCGGGGTTTCCAGATGATGCCATTCGATGGCCACGCCCCATAGTTATATAAGAATTGTCCGACATCGGAGCTGACAGATTGGCAGGTCCCAGCGTCGGAGGAGGATTTTTTTTGTGTTTTTTTTTTTCAGCGGGTCGGCAGCATTGGCGCAGGAGAAAGAAGAAGACCAGAGGAAAAAGAAGAAGACAGGAGAAAGAAGAAGACCAGAGGAAAAAGGAGAAGACAAGAGGAAGAACAAGACCGGAGGAAAAAGAAGAAGACAGGAGAAAGAAGAAGACCAGAGGAAAAAGAAGAAGACAGGAGGAAGAAGAAGACCAGAGGAAAAAGAAGAAGACAAGAGGAAGAACAATACCGGAGGAAAAAGAAGAAGACAGGAGAAAGAAGAAGACCAGAGGAAAAAGAAGAAGACAGGAAAAAGAAGAAGACCGGAGGAAAAAGAAGAAGACGGGAGGAAGAAGAAGACCAGAGGAAAAAGAAGAAGACAGGAAAAAGAAGAAGACCGGAGGAAAAAGAAGAAAAGAGGAAGAAGAAGACCGGAGGAAAAAGAAGACAGGAGAAAGAAGAAGACTGGAGGAAAAAGAAGACAGGAGAAAGAAGAAGACCGGAGGAAAAGGAAGAAGACAGGAGAAAGAAGAAGACTGGAGGAAAAAGAAGACAGGAGAAAGAAGAAGACCGGAGGAAAAGGAAGAAGACAGGAGAAAGAAGAAGACCGGAGGAAAAAGAAGAAGACAGGAGAAAGAGGAAGACCGGAGGAAAAAGAAGAAGACAGGAAAAAGAAGAAGACCGGAGGAAAAAGAAGACCGGGGGAAGAAGAGGACAGCGAAAGAAGACATTTTTAATAAAGGACTTGTCAAAAACTGTCTCTTGTCTTTTGTCACACTACACTACTTTTTTTTTGGTGAATGTACCCGATACTCATTCTCATAGGAGGGGGATCTGGAGGGCCCTCTTGTTAAAGGGGGCTTCCAGATTCTGATAAGCCCCCCGCTCACAGACCCCCACAACCACCGCCCAAGGTTGTAGGGAAGAGGCTCTTGTCTCCATCAACATGGGGACAATGTTCTTTGTTTCATGTTGGAGGCTGGCTCGGCTTTCCTGACCTGCCGATATGCATGCTCGGATAAGGTCTGGTATGGATTTTGGGGGGGAGACTCCACGCCAAATTTATATTTTGGCGTGGGGGGTGTCCCCTCCAAATTCATACCAGACCCGAAGAGCCTGGTATGGACCTGGGGGGGACCCTACGCTGTTTTAAAAAAAGCAGCTGGCTTCCTGACCCACTTCTTAGCAACCCGGCTATATACAATGAATGTAAAAAAAAATTAAAAATAAAATCCCAAAATGCAAATCGTGGCAAAATGCGGTAAAGCACAGCAAAAATGCATAAAAGCATCATGCTTAGATGTGAATTGAGCCTACAAGTACCTATAAGTAAAAATAATTCAACAATATAAACAACTTAAATGAAAAGTGCAATGAAGCAAAAATAATGACACCATAAATGAAACAAACATCATTGAGGCTGGGATCACACTATTTCCGCATGCGGCTCACAGCAACGGTCCGGTGCGTCCCCGTCCACCGTTTCAGGTCCGGTTTCAGTCCGAATTTTTGGGCTGAATTCGGACCTGAAATGGACCAAAAGACACACAGGACCCCCTGTGCAAATTCGCACCGGAGCCGCAGCGGAGATGTGTGAACCGACTCCATAGAGAGCCGGTCGCAATCTCCTACCATGCGAATTGGAATGCGGGGAAACACGCATCCAATTCGCATAGGTGTGAACCCGGCCTTAGTGAAGTCCATATATTAATCTCAAAAAAGTCTTTCATCAAATGTATTGTAAAAAAAAAAATCAAATTTCTTCATCAGTTTAGGCCAATATGTATTCTGCTACATTTTTTTTGGTAATACGAAAATCCAAAAATTAAAAAGAACAAAAATCCGAAAATAAGAACGAAAATTCGAAAACCCGAAAATTAGAAAATCTGAAATACTAACTAATAATAACTATTAAATTATTGGTATTGGGATTTCCTTTCGAATTTGGCTGTTAGTGAACCTAACAAATACGAATTTTTCCGAAGTTACGAATTATCCGAAATAACGAATGCCGCATCTAAACAAATGTAATGTAACAAATTAATAATAATAAATAAATAAATAAAATAATTATCAATAAAAACGTCCTTTCGTTTAGATGCGGCATTTGTTATTGTTCAGATAATGCGTAACTTCAGATAAATTCGTATACTCGTTACGTTCAGCCAGATTTGAAAGGAAATTCCAATATCTATAATTTAATAGTTATTATTTCGGATTTTCGAATTTCTGAATTCTCAAGACCTGCTTCCTGATTGGCCGGGGAGGAGAATCAGTGTGACAATAGCGAATATTCATTCGCTATTGTCACACAACTGTTTGACGCTTTTTTGAAGCCTATTAGAGCTTCTGGCTTTAATCACATGCTTAAAAAAAAAAAAAAAAAAACCCATTAGAATCCATGCGTCCGGCGCCCTGCATGTAGATTAGGGGGCCGGATGCATGGATAGGGGGGGCGGGGCCCCTGTTTAACCACTTCCGCCCCGGAAGGCTTTACCCCCTTAATGACCAGGCCATTTTTTGCGACACGGCACTGCGTCGCTTTAACTGACAATTGCGCGGTCGTGCGATGATGTTGTACCCAAACAAAATTGATGCCTTTTTTTTCCCCCACAAATAGAGATTTCTTTTGGAGGTATTTGATCACCTCTGCCGTTTTTTTTTTTTTTTTTTGCGCTATAAAACAAAAAAAACTAAAATTTTGAAAAAAAAATTAATTTTTTTTTTACTTTTTGCTATAATAAATATACTCAAATGTAAAAAAAAAAATTCTTCCTCAGTTTAGGCCGATACGTATTCTTCTACATATTTTTGGTAATAAAAATCGCAATAAGCGTATATTGATTGGTTTGCGCAAAAGTTATAGCGTCTACAAAATAGGGGATAGAGTTATGGCATTTTTATTCTTAATTGTTTTTCTTTACTAAAAAATGGCGGCGATCAGCGATTTTTAGCGGGACTGCGACATTGCGGCGGACAGATTTTTTTGGGACCAGTGACATTTATACAGCGATCAGAGCTAAAAATAGCCACTGATTACTGTATACATGTCACTGGCAGGGAAGGAGTTAACACTAGGGGGCGATCAAGGGGTTAAATGTGTTTCCTAGGGAGGTATTTCTAACTGTGGGGGGAGGGGACTGACTGGAGGAGGAGAGAGATCGTTGTTCCTGATCACTAGGAACAGCAGATCTCTCTCTCCTCCTCCTGTCAGAACAGGGATCTGTTTGTTTACATTGACAGATCCCCATCCTGGCTCTCTGTGGAGCGATCGCGGGTGGCCCGGCGGACATCGCGGCCACGCGCGTTGTCTCCGGCGAAAAAAAAAAAAACTACCGGTGGGTTATGGCATCTCGCTGCAGCCATAACGCCGGTATTTAATGTCAAAGTAATGACTTATATTTACAGTTGGACGGTCGGCAAGTGGTTTAGGCTCCGTCCGCATCTTGGCGTTTCCGAATCGCGGGTGGAATTGAATTCGAAATAGCGCGCAAATCGCGGAGGGGGGGACGCCCGTGCGATCCCCGTCACTTCCAATGGCACCCCCGGTCGCGGCGTCATTTTACTTGCGATTCGTCGGGCGTCAAATTGCGCAAACAGAATCACAGGGCGCCTGAAAGAAGTTCTCGTACTTCTTGTGGGTGACAGGCGTACCCGCGCTCCAGTTTTGCGCGATTATACGGCGATTCGCTGGGCGACGATCACGGCAAAGTAGTGCCGCGGTCGGGGCGCCGTTGGAAGCGACGGGGATCGCAAGGGGCGTCCCCCGCGTTTCCGATCGCTCAGATGCGAACGGAGCCTTAAAGTGGACCTGGCTTCCTATATTAGGCCCTGGGTGCCTCTCAGTTTCAGATGCTGGGAAGTAGGGCGTGGTTTCTGATCATGTGACCCCCTCCCCACCGTGAAGATATGTGTGAGTAGGGGCAAGTGGCGCTACCTATATGGGTACGTATCGGTTATGTATTAGCTATATAGCTCAAAATTACTTGTGTGCTCTCCTAGTAGTGAATAAGTGTGCTTGGGCAACCCGTGTAATAAAGTGTATATATGCCCAATGGGATAATTATCCCGTAGCAAGAAAACCAGTTTACCACCAAAGTGTATATGTATATACTAGGGCTGAAACAACTAATCGATTAATTGCCAACTAATCGATTATGAAATTAATCGATTACTATTTTCATAATCGATTAATCGGCCAGTAACATAATGGGGTTAAAAAAAAAAACTAAAATGAGTCCTTTATAGTACAAAAAGAGCAAATAATTGTTACTGTAAATATTACTTTCACAGTTCTACAGTAAAAAAAAAAAAAAAAAATGAACCCCTTACAGTAGTGATTATCTGCTTTTTTTGTACTATAATTTTAGTTTTTTTAACCCCATTATGTTACTAAACGTCTTAGACCTGGTTCACATCTGTGTGTTTTGTGGTGCTTTTTGCAGAAACGCACTACAGTTCATTGACATGGTTTCCTACGGGACAAGTTCACATCTACGCTTTTTCAGCCGCTGCGTATTTGGAAAGGGTCAGGGACTTTTAACGCAAAACGGTTCAATATACTTCAATAGAGAAGCTGCAGAAAAGCATGTAATGCGTTTTTGCAGCAATTTGTGTTTTTTAATCTGCCCAACAACAAATTGGGCAAAAAAATTGCAAAAAACGCAAATCGCCGCAAAATCACATGTGCAAAAATCAAAACGCACAGCAAAAAGCACTGCAGGAACGGATCAAAAGCAAACTGCATAGGTGTGTACCAAGCCTTATGCTGGCCACACAGATCAATATAGTCAGTATATCTCCTCTAATAGTATATACAGTATATCTCTTCTGTCTGTTATTCTCAGAGTGGATTAGATATTTTGCTCCCTAACCGTATAGTTGGTTATTTATATTTACCACTGCATAGAGATATTTAAGAATAAATTGCCTTTTTTTAAAAAAACTTTACATATTAACTAAATTATACACCACACTTTTTCCTAAGGTTATTAACCGATTAATCGATTAATCAAAACAATAATCGGCCAACTAATCGATTATGAAAATAATCGTTAGTTGCAGCCCTAGTATATACAAATGTGACAGAAAATATCATCAGTACCATTAATTGTAAATAATAAATAAATATGACTGCACACAACTCTCTCCTATTCTATAAAGGGTTAACCTTATTTTACAATTCGTTCTTATACTTCCTACAGTGGCTAATATAGAGTCTCTTATCCGTCCACATCCAGTGCCATCCACTGGTTACATATTGTCACTAAATATCCATTGTGCACAATTAACGTGACCAACCAATATATATATATATATAAATAAGAAAAAAATGTGTATATAAAGTGAAACGTTGTTTCAAAAATATACCAGTTGTGACACAGTTGTAATATATAAAAAAATTTGTGGATAAAAATCAATATTGTGAAAGTTCTATCTTGAAGATATTTCATTCAAAAAATTCCTGCGTGAAGTGACTGTGGTGATGACAGTTGAAATCCAGTGACTTAGGTGCTCCCCCTCAAGGGTCCCCACTCACCCGCTCCCTGCACCCCTGCAGGGGTAAAAAGCATCTGGTATCCTCGATACTTTCTTGGAATCCGATGTAGTTGTCCAATGGGGTTATCCTTAGGGGGCTTCCACTCCAGGTGTAACTGTCCTTCAGGTTTAAGCTTTATCTGCGACAAAGTACCCCATAATCAGTGGGTCCTACACTATCCATGGAGTGGGAGAACCTGAGGATAGTGTAGGACCCACTGATTATGGGGTACTTTGTCGCAGATAAAGCCTAAACCTGAAGGACAGTTACACCTGGAGTGGAAGCCCCCTAAGGATAACCCCATTGGACAACTACATCGGATTCCAAGAAAGTATCGAGGATACCAGATGCTTTTTACCCCTGCAGGGGTGCAGGGAGCGGGTGAGTGGGGACCCTTGAGGGGGAGCACCTAAGTCACTGGATTTCAACTGTCATCACCACAGTCACTTCACGCAGGAATTTTTTGAATGAAATATCTTCAAGATAGAACTTTCACAATATTGATTTTTATCCACAAATTTTTTTATATATTACAACTGTGTCACAACTGGTATATTTTTGAAACAACGGATCACTTTATATACACATTTTTTTTCTTATTTATATATATATATATATATATTGGTTGGTCACGTTAATTGTGCACAATGGATATTTAGTGGCAATATGTAACCAGTGGATGGCACTGGATGTGGACGGATAAGAGACTCTATATTAGCCACTGTAGGAAGTATAAGAACGAATTGTAAAATAAGGTTAACCCTTTATAGAATAGGAGAGAGTTGTGTGCAGTCATATTTATTTATTATTTACAATTAATGGTACTGATGATATTTTCTGTCACATTTGTATATACATATACACTTTGGTGGTAAACTGGTTTTCTTGCTACGGGATAATTATCCCATTGGGCATATATACACTTTATTACACGGGTTGCCCAAGCACACTTATTCACTACTAGGAGAGCACACAAGTAATTTTGAGCTATATAGCTAATACATAACCGATACGTACCCATATAGGTAGCGCCACTTGCCCCTACCCACACATATCTTCACATTCTATCTCATCCCTGCGGGGGTGAGCAAGGGGAGGCTGCAAGCCTTGGTCTGTGAGCGCGGAAATCTTAATCCTTTTTATACCCCTCCCCACCGTGATTGGCTGTCACAGCAGTCACATGATTGGAAAGCTCCTGATTGGTAGTCAAGATCGGGAGCTTTCCGTTAGCCGCCGGTAACTGTGCCGGGAGCGCGCAGGGCGTGCCTTCTCGGCACAGCTCTGTTTATCTTTAGGTACGATTATATGCGGCCTCTCGGCGGTAATGTCCACCCGCATGTATGCGGACAGACGGCGGGAAGGAATAAAAATAAAATAAACAAAATAAAAAGAAGAGCTTTATACTCAATTCCATTGCACAGAGCGGGCTCTTATCTCCTCTTCAGGGGTCCTCCGGCCACTTGCTGTGGAGGAAGACATGCGGGCGCGTTCGCGAGCTGGGCTGCGTGAGTCCATTGACACACACAGTGTGACTCAGCTCCGCCCCCTACGCTGCCTCCTCCCAGGA
Source organism: Aquarana catesbeiana (assembly GCA_037953035.1). NCBI lineage: Eukaryota > Metazoa > Chordata > Amphibia > Anura > Ranidae > Aquarana > Aquarana catesbeiana. Next base: position 24,946 of record JBBHAA010003300.1, read on the forward strand.
TTTGACTGACAGCAGCAGGAGCCAATGGTTGTGTCCTGTGAGTAGAGGAACAGAGACCAGCACTTCTGCAGCTGGATCAAGAGAGGACTCAGGTAAGTACCGTATTTATCGGCGTATAACACTCACCTTCATTTTAATAGGGATTACCCATCATTGCAGCCTCGCCATTGCCCATCATTGCAGCCTCACCATTGCCCATCATTGCAGCCTCACCATTGCCCATCATTGCAGCCTCACCATTGCCCATCATTGCAGCCTCACCATTGCCCATCATTGCAGCCTCACCATTGCCCATCATTGCAGCCTCACCATTGCCCATCATTGCAGCCTCACCATTGCCCATCATTGTAGCCTCACCATTGCTGGATTACACAGAGCCGGGGTCTCCTTTTGTACCCGTCGCTCAGTCACACACAGTCCCGCCTCTTAGATCGGCTCCTATGATAGGCAGAACACCGGTCTAATGCCGGGACATGTGACGTCCATCCTAGGAGCCGTGCCAGGAGGCGGGACTGTGTGTGACTGAGCGCCAGGTACAAAAGGAGATCCCGCCTCTCTGTAATCCGGGGGCGCTCGCCCCCCTTCTTCCACTCCGGGGCAGCCAGGTATCGGCATATAACACACATCCACCGCTTACCCCGTAATTTCAGGGGGAAAAGTGCGTGTTATAAGCCAATACAGTATTTAGGGAGCGAGGGGGGGGGGGGGGAACAGGTGGTGCAACTTTCTAAATATAGAAACGCTTTAACTGAAGTGATGTGTAAATGTATTATTTCCAGACATTCATTACTTCCCACAGAGATCACCATGACAATGCCTTCATTTGCTTCTCTCTCCAGAAATCCAGCACCGTCTTTGTTTGGACATCACCCAGGGGGACCATCTGCCTCCTAGACTGAGCGCTCTCAGATACAACCATGTGCAGTTCTTGGCTGTGTTCACAAATGTCTGACACAGCTCAGCCCCTGCCGCAGTCAAACACCTCGTGACTACAAAATTACAATCATAGAGGTGCGCAGCCTATTGCAATGGTGTGTGTGTGTGTGTGTGTGTGTGTGTGTATATATATATATATATATATATACACACTATATTACCAAAAGTATTGGGACGCCTGCCTTTACACACACATGAACTGTAATGACATCCCAGTTTTAGTCCGTAGGGTTCAATATTGAGTTGGCTCCGCCCTTTGCAGCTATAACAGCTTCAACTCTTCTGGGAAGGCCGTCCACAAGGTTTAGGAGTGTGTCTATGGGAATGTTTGACTATTCTTCCAGAAGAGCATTTGTGAGGTCAGACACTGATGTTGGATGAGAAGGCCTGGCTTGCAGTCTCAGCTCTAATTTATCCCAAAGGTGTTCTGTCGGGTGGAGGTCAGGACTCTGTGCAGGCCAGTCAAGTTCCTCCACCCCAAACTCACTCATCCATGTCTTTATGGACCTTGCTTTGTGCACTGGTGGGCAGTCATGTTGGAACAGGAAGGGGCCATCCCCAAACTGTTCCCACAAAGTTGGGAACATGAAATTATCCAAAATGTCTTGGTATGGTGACGCCTTAAGAGTTCCCTTCACTGGAACTAAAGGGGCCAAACCCAACCCCTGAAAAACAACCCCACACCATAATCCCCCCCTCCACCAAATGATTTGGACCAGCGCACAAAGCAAGGTCCATAAAGACATGGATGAGGGAGTTTGGGGTGGAGGAACTAGACTGCCCTGACCTCACCCCCGATAGAACACCTTTGGGATGAATTAGAGTGGAGACTGCGAGCCAGGCCTTCTCATCCAACATCAGTGCCTGACCTCACAAATGCTCTTCTGGAAGAATGGTCAAACATTGCCATAGACACACTCCTAAACCTTGTGGACGGCCTTCCCAGAAGAGTTGAAGCTGTTATAGCTGCAAAGGGCGGAGCCAACTCAATATTGAACCCTACGGACTAAGACTGGGATGTCATTAAAGTTCATGTGTGTGTAAAGGCAGGTAGTCCCAATAATTTTGCTAATATAGTGTATGTCTTTTTCTTGAATCTTGGTGATCTTTGTGGATTTCTTCCAGATCTGTGCAGTAATCCAGTGTGAGACTTCCTGTAAAGGCAGGCGTCCCAATACTTTTGGTAATATAGGTTATCCAGTTACCGACCGGCTCATGTGTATTTAAGGGGGCAGAATGACTCCCTTGTTTGAAACCCCGTACCTGTACAGGGTTGCCTTTAAGAGCCACCAGAGGGCGCGTGCGCTGCCTGGCGGGGGGGGGACCCGATGCGCGTGGCCGGTGGTCGTGATCGCGATTGCATGCCCAAGCGCCAGTACGAGGATTTGTGTGTTTGTAAACACACAAATCCCTGTGCTGTCAGACATGAGGAGACATGTTGTTTTTTCCTACTATGTATGAACAGCGATATGTCTCCTCTCCCACTCAGTCCTATCCCCCATACAGTTAGAACACACACATTTAACCCCTTGATCGCCCCCTAGTGGTAAACCCTTCCCTACCAGTGACATTTACACTGTAATCAGTGCATTTTTATAGCACTGCTCGCTGTATAAATGTGAATGGTCCCAAAAATGTGTCAGAAGTGTCCGATCTGTCCGCCGCAATGTCGCAGTGCCGCTATAAATCGCAGATCGCCGCCATTACTAGTAAAAAAAAAATAATAAAAATGCCATAAATCATTCCCATAGTTTGTAGACGCTATAACTTTTGCGCAAACCAATCAATATAAGCTTATTGCGATTTTTTTTTTTTTTTACCAGAAATATGTAGAAGAATACATATCGGCCTAAACTGATGAAGAAATTAGATTTTCAAAAACATTTTTGTGGGATATTTATTATAGCAAAAAGTAAAAAAAAATATATATATATTTTTTTTTCAAAATTGTCGCTCTTTTTTTTGTTTATAGCGCAAAAAATAAAAAACGTAGAGGTGATCAAATACCACCAAAAAAAAAAAAAAGCTCTAATTGTGGGGGGGGGGGGAGGACGTCAATTTAGTTTTGGGTACAGCGTCGCATGACCGCGCAATTACCAGCTAAAGCGACGCAGTGCCGTATTGTAAAAAGTGGTCAGAAAGGGGGGGGTAAAACCTTCCGGGGGCTGAAGTGGGTATACAGTACACATATATACACACACAGAGAAGCGCCATGAATGACCCTTATTTTTGCTATATTTTTTTTTCAAATATTTTATTTAAATCAGGAGAAGGGAGTTCCCAAGTCAATACCTCACCCTGAAAAAAAAAAAAATCACCAAAAATCCTAAAAAAAAATAAAAAAAAAACATTTGAAAAAAAAAAAAAATTTTAAACTTACCTAAACCCTTGTTGCTAGGCAGTCTTCCTAATCTGCCTCTTCCTCTTCCGCTGTGTGTTCTGCTTCTCGGTGAGCGGCCCCGTTGTCTTCCGGGAACTGTGTGTGTTCCCAGAACACCACGGGGGCCATTCACAGATCGCCGCGCCACTCGCGCGTGCGCAGTAGGAAACTGGCAGTGAAGCCGCAAGGCTCCACTGCCTGTTTCCCTTACTTAGGATGGCGGTGCCGGGACCCGAGAGCCGAGGGACGGGTCGGACGACATTGCGGGCACCCAGGACAGGTAAGTACTAATTTAAAGTCAGCAGCTATAGTTTTAGTAGCTGCTGACTTTTACATTTTTTTTTTTTTTTTTTAGGACGGAATCCCGCTTTAAATAGCACAAAGCAGGTCTAACCAGCAAGTAATCGCTTTTAGATTGTAAGCTCTTATGATCAGGGCCCTCTGATTCCTCTTGTACCAAATTGTAATGTATCTGTAATGTCTGCCTTCATTTTGTTAAGCGCTGTGCAAACTATTGGTGCTATAAAAAACCTGTATAATAATAATAATAATAATAATAAAGATACAAACACTTCAAGGAATTAATAACAGAGGACGTAGACGGACACGGGGCTGCCCACTCTATTTTCATTTTTTCTTAAGAGCCCTTGCACACTGGGGCTGCGTCGGCGGTAAAACGCCGCTATTATTAGTGGCGTTTTACCGTCGGTATGCGGCCGCTAGCGGGGCGGTTTTACCCCCCGCTAGCGGCCGAGAAAGGGTTAAATACCACCGCAAAGCGCCTCTGCAGAGGCGCATTGCCGGCGGTATAGCCGCGCCGTCCCATTGATTTCAATGGGCAGGAGCGGTAAAGGAGCGGTGTACACACCGCTCCTTCACCGCTCCGAAGATGCTGCTGGCAGGACTTTTTTTACCGTCCTGCCAGCGCATCGCTCCAGTGTGAAAGCCCTCGGGGCTTTCACACTGGGATGACAGCAGCGGCACTTTCGGGGCGGTTTGCAGGCGCTATTATTAGCGCAATAGCGCCTGCAAACCGCCCCAGTGTGCAAGGGCTCTAAGATATAGAAACGAGAGGAAAAAGAAGAAAAGAAGCGGAGGAAAGGAGAGAAAGAGGTGGGACAAAAAAAAAGGGGGGGGGGGGTGGAGGGAAAAAGGGGGGGGGAGGGGGGGGAGATGATATGATGGCACGTTACCATAAAAGGTGGTCAGAAAGGGTTATCTGATGAGTAAATTATGGTCTAAAGAGAGCTGCCCCCCCCCCCCTCTTCAGAGAAGACAAACACGTTCCCTAGCCTTCCAAGTCTTATGCCGCGTACACATGGTCAGATTTTCCGACGAAAAAAGTGCGATCGGACTGTGTTGTCGGAAATTCCGATCGTGTGTGGGCTCCATCGGACATCCGGCGGAATTTCCGACACACAAAGTTTGAGAGCTTGCTATAAAATTTTCCGACAACAAAATCCAATCGGTTAAATTCTGATCGTGTGTAGACAAATCCGACGCACAAAGTGCCACGCATGCTCAGAATAAATAAAGAGATGAAAGCTATTGGCTACTGCCCCGTTTATAGTCCCGACGTACGTGTTTTACATCACTGCGTTCAGAACGATCGGATTTTCTGACAACTTTGTGTGACCGTGTGTATGCAAGACAAGTTTGAGCCAACATCCGTCGGAAAAAATCCATAGATTTTGTTGTCGGAATGTCCGATCAATGTCTGATCAATGTCCGATCAATGTCCGATCAATGTCCGATCAATGTCCGATCAATGTCCGATCAATGTCCGATCAATGTCTGATCAATGTCCGATCAATGTCTGATCAATGTCCGATCAATGTCTGATCAATGTCCGATCAATGTCTTCTCAATGTCCGATCAATGTCCGATCAATGTCCGATCAATGTCCGATCAATGTCCGACCGTGTGTACGGGGCATTAAATACTTTTCACTTTTGTGTTGTGTTGTGAGGAATTAGTTCTTCCATTTCAGAAATTTCCTCCACTTTTTGAAGTTGCTTTAAATTTTTAATTATTTGTACATTTTTGTTATTATTTCTTTTTATTTTTTATTAACAATGCTGTTTGGGTGGGGCAGGGGTTACTAAAGCTAATGCCGCGTACACACGATAGGATTTTCCGACAACAAAATCCATGTTTTTTTTTTTTTCCCCGACGGATGTTGGCTCAAACTTGTCTTGCATACACACGGTCGCACAAATGTTGTCGGAAGTTCCGAACGACGAGAACGCGGTGACGTACGACGCGTACGACGAGCCGAGGAAAAAAAACGAAGTTCAATAGCCAAGTGCGGCTCTTCCGCTTGATTCCGAGCATGCGTGGAACTTTGCGCGTCGGAAATATTTACCTCGACGGATTTTGCGGCCGGAAAAATTCGAGATCCGGATCTCAAATTTTGTTTGTCGGAAATTCCGACCGGGAAAAATGTCCGATGGAGCCCACACACGGTCGGAATTTCCAAACAACGAGCTCCAGACGCACGTTTGCCGTCGGCAAATCCGACCGTGTGTACGGGGCATAAGAATGCTTTTCACGTTTGTGTTGTGAGGAATTAAAACCACAATTGCGTGACAAAATAAAACTGCCTGGATATATAGGTTGGGGTCCCTTGCTCCAAGGGGCCTCAACCTAGATATTGATTTAAACTGTTTCATAGATAACCCCTGAGGGTGATCTGGGTAGGCCTTTTGGATTAAGCAGTTGGGCAGTCAGAGTAATGCCTCTACTGGTGATCCGGACCCCTGGCTCCATGCCAACTATTTCCTTCGGGACCTGCATGCAGGGTATGAGAGGTACATTAATGGGTATGGCTGCGTACATCTAGATGTGTTTATGACTTCGGGGACTTATGCGTATATTCCCCATGTAGTTTGGTTAGCTTCACACTGGAGTTGTGTTATGGTTGGACCTTAGAAATGCACCTGTATGCATTTTTATTATCTGCACATCTGCCCACAGTAATTGCATACCTTGGCCCCCAGCGTGGGACTGTGGTTAATTAATTAACTTTTTGGTCCTTTTGCCTCTTTATTTACACTAGATATTTATATCTATGTTATTTATATCTACTTACACTAGATAATCACCTCTAGTCCTATTGTCTCTTCCCTTATATTAGATATATATCATCCTAAATATCCCTCACACCGTTACAGATCTATCTAGAATTTAACAACTTTTGTCTACTGATGGCCAACATTGTGTATTTAGAACTCTGTATGATTCTTAAACCTAGTGTGATGAAGCTAGCATATCCTGAGAGGGAGAATAGAAATGGCCCATAGGGGGAGCCCCCGTGTGAGCCGTAGACTATGGATACTGGGTTCTACACATAGGGTCTATGGATAAATTGGTAATGCTGAATATTGGGATCATTATTCGTTATTACTGCTAATGTTTTGCCATGATGTATAAGTGATCCAAACCTTTAGGAAATCAGCCATGAAGTCGGACGCTGCACATTCATTAAATTTATTTAATTTACTTATACAACCATTGCGGACACTCCGGGATACATCAGGCGTGTTGTTCCGCCTACAGCTCACCATGATAGGTGCCTTCGTCTATGAGGGGCGGGACCAATATGGCTGCTTCCCTATTAAATGACGTGGTGCGTGGCGTGCGGGCACCATCGCCGAGGACGTCTATGACGAAACGCGTACGACGGCGCCACGCACGCTACGTCATTTCCAGGAACCGGGCCGGTGGAACGCAGGTGGAGTGCAAACAAGCGGTCTCAATTCCACCTAGCGTCACAGGCTGCTGTTTCTTATATTTTTTACATTTGTATTCTTATATTTGTTTGGTGTAGCAATCTCTTAGCTATACCAAAGCTGGGAGTACAATATATATTTTTGGTACTTTTCTGCTGGAATACTACTAGCCAGTTGCTGCTGGACTGTAGGTTTTTATTGGAAGATTTTTCATATGTTGCAATAAAATTTTTATCTCATTTACTACACTATGGGAGTCCACCATTCTTTCTTTTGTACTTGACGGACCAAGCTCTACTCCCCTATGAATGCTGAGGATTATTTTATTTATTATTTATTTATTTCAGGTACTTATATAGCGCCGTCAATTTACGCAGCGCTTTACATATATATATTATACATTCACATCAGTCCCTATACCCTCAAGGAGCTTACAATCTAAGGTCCCTAACTCACATTCATATACTAGGGCCAATTTGGACAGAAGCCAATTAACCTACCAGCATGTCTATGGAGTGTGGGAGGAAACCGGAGTACCCGGAGAAAACCCACGCAGACACAGGGAGAACATGCAAACTCCAGGCAGGTAGTGTCGTGGTCGGGATTCGAACCAGCGACCCTTCTTACTGCTAGGCGAGAGTGCTACCCACTACACCACTGTGCCGCCCATTATCCCTGGAACCCCAACGACCACGCCGACAAGGAGATCACGGAGGCCATATTCATATGCGTAGTGCCCCTTTTGGGGTGACTGGATCTGGTGAGTGGGGACCCTTGAGGGGGAGCACTAAGTCACCAAGGATATTTAGAGCACTCAAGTCACGTTTTTTTGACAACTCTTATCACCGTTTTTGAAGATATCTGTATACACTAATTATGGACTAATAATTTTTTGAACACAGTTTACCTAATATGCTCATGGACTTTTAACCTGGTAGCTGCATACCATTTATTGAATTGGTCAATTGTATGGTGGTTTTATGGGCATATTGTTATTATCTATGATGGTATTATTGTTTAAATTCACGTATGGAAATTATCAATTCATCACTGTATATTGCACTGTACACTGATAAGTTTATACATATATGAGTTATATTGGTTTGGTACTCATAGGGACTTTATTTATGTTATATTTTTACACCTGATGAGTGTATTCACAAAATACCACTACCACTAGTATAAAATCCCTTTCATGACTAAGCCTATTTTTGAAATTTGGTGTTTACAAGTTAAAATCCGTATTTTTTGCTAGAAAATTACTTAGAACCCCCAAACATTATATATATATTTTTTAGCAGAGAATCTAGAGAATAAAATGACGATTGTTGCAATATTTTTTATCACACGGTATTTGTGCAGCGGTGTTTTAAACGCAAATTTTTGGAAAAGTGACACTTTCATGAATTTTAAAAAATCCAAACAGTAAAGTTACCCCAATTTTTTTGTATAATGTGAAAGATGATGTTACGCCGAGTAAATAGATACCAAACATGTCACCCTTTATAATTGCACGCACTCGTGGAATGGCGACGAACTACGGTACCTTTGAATTTCCATAGGCGATGCTTTAAAAATTTTTTACGGTTACCAGGTTTGAGCTACAGAGGAGGTCTGGTGCTAGAATTATTGCTCTTGCTCTGACGATCGAGGCGATACCTCACATGTGTGGTTTGAACACCGTTTACATATGCGGGCGCGACTTCCGTATGCGTTTTCTTCGCTGCGCGAGCTCGCGGGGACAGGGGCACTTTAAAAAAAAATTTATTTTTTTTTTTATTTATTTTATTTATTTTTGTACTTTATAAATTGTGTTTAAATTTTTTTTTTTTTTTTTTTTACTTTTATTGCTGTCACAAGCAATGTAAACATCCCTTGTGACAGTAATATGTGGTGACAGGTCCTCTTTATGGAGGGATCGGGGGTCTAAAAGACCCCCCCCATCCCTCCTTTACACTTCAGAGTATTCAGATCGCCGAAAACGGCGATTCTGAATACTGTGTACTTTTTTAAATTCGGCGCCATTGGCAGCCGAGTAAACGGGAAGTGACGTCATGACGTCGCTTCCGCATTTACAAGAAGAAGGCTGGAACGAAGCCGCTCGCAGCTTCGTTCCAGTCCGCCCCCAGCCGCCGAAGGCAGCGGGACGGACACCGGGCCTCCCGATCGCACGGGAGGCCCGGTAACAGCGGCGGGAGGGGGGGGATGTCCCCTCCCGCTCCTCCGGTATAACAACCGAGCGGCTTTTAGCCACATCGGTTGTTATACACGGGTAGCCGATCGCCCGCTGAAAACAACGGTACCGGGATGATGCCTGCAGCTGCAGGCATCATCCCGGTATAACCCCGGAAAGCCGAGTACGCATATATGCGTTCGGTCGGCGGGAAGGGGTTAATAATCGTACACCTTGTAAGGGGATCATATATGTAATAGCACCCCTCGTTATACACATAACCTGTAAATAGGTGGGGCATCTCCACCGTGGAGCCAGCACATTGGTCTTTATTATTTTTATTATTTTCAATTTAATTCTTTTTATTTCTTTTTTTTACTCACTCGCCCAATCAAGTATAGGGAGCGCCTTCACCCCATTTTATATATCTACTCATTTCTGAAGCACCTTTTAGGGAGCTTCTTCAGGGGGGCTGCATACCTACATACTGTCTTAAAGGGGTTGTAAAGGTAAACATTTTTTCACCTTAATGCATTCTATGCATTAAGGTGAAAAAACTTTTTACAATACCGCCGCCCCCAGCCCCCCCGTTTTACTTACCTGACGCCTCGAATCTTCGCTGCTCGTTCTCGTCATCTTCATTGCAGCTCAGCCTGGTCGCTGATTGGCTGCAGTGGATGGATTGAAAGCAGCGCAGCCATTGGCTCGCGCTGCTGTCAATCACATCCGATGACGCGGCGCGCCGGGGGGCGGGGCCGAGTGATACAGCGAGCGGCTATAGCCGCCGGCTGTATCACGGGAGCGCGCCCGCAAGCACTCACCACCATGCGAGGGAGCTCGCATTAAGGTGGTAAATGCTTGCGGGGAGGAGCTGAAACAGCCGCCGAGGGACCCCAGAAGAGCAGGTTCGGGGCCACTCTGTGCAGAACGAGCTGCACAGTGAAGGTAAGTATAACATGTTTGTTATTTTTAAAAAAAAAAAAATTACCTTTACAACCCCTTTAAGCGCAGTCATCACACTTTATACAATTGTGAGGATTAGGTCTTCCATTTCCGAAATTTCCTCCACTTTTTGAAGTTGTTTTACATTTTTAATTATTTGTACATTTTTGTTATTATTTGTTATTATTTTTTTACATTTTTTTAACAATGCTGTTTGGGTGGGACAGGGGTTACTAATTCTAACACTCACAAAGTAATTAGGGTGTGCCCAGGCACACCCAGGACACCCGTTGCACATGCCTATGATTACAATGTACAGTCTGATCACTGGGGTGGGGGGAGACTGAAGAAAGACTTCCTCCTGCCTGCAGCAGGACTGATGACATCACCTCAGCCTAGGCAGAGTCACTGGATGGGAGCCCAAGGGTAGCTTTTTAATGCTAAAAGGTTGAGTTTTTCTGAAAAATTATACTGTATATTGTAACAATTTATTCATACAGGCTTAAAAAGTTTTTGAAAGTTACAGATCCAAACAATTGCTTACATCTGGTTATATTTATTCCAGTAAAAAAAAAAAAAAAAAAAATTGTTGGGGGGACGGGGGGGGGTCATTGTTTTGTTTCTCTGCCTCATAAATGCAGCAAAACTTTTAAAATGGTCTCATACAGTGCCTTGAAAAAGTATTCATACCCCTTGAAATTTTCCACACTTTGTCATGTTGCAACCAAAAATCTAAATGTATTTTATTGGGATTTTATGTGATAGACCAACACAAAGTGGCACATAATTGTGAAGTGGAAGGAAAATGATAAATGGTTTTCAACATTTTTTTACAAATAAATATGTGAAAAGTGTGTGTGTGTGGGGGGGATTTGTATGGCGCCCCCCGGAGTCAATACTTTGTAGAACCCCCTTTCTCTACAAGTCTTTTTGGGGATGTCTCTACCAGCTTTGCACATCTAGAGAGGACATTTTTGCACATTCTTCTTTGCAGAATATCTCAAGCTCTGTCAGATTGGATGGAGAGCGTCTGTGAACAGCAATTTTCAAGTCTTGCCACAGATTCTCAATGTGATTTAGGTCTGGACTGTGACTGGGCCATTCTAACACATGAATATGCTTTGATATAAACCATTCCATTGTAGCTCTGGCTGTATGTTTAGGGTTGCTGTCCTGCTGGAAGGTGAACCTCCGCCCCAGTCTCAAGTCTTTTGTAGACTCTAACAGGTTTTCTTCTAAGATTGTCCTGTATTTGTCTCCATCCATCTTCCCATCAACTCTGACCAGCTTCCCTGTCCCTGCTGAAGAAAACCATCCCCACCACATGATGCTGCCACCACCATGTTTCACAGTGGGGATGGTGTGTTCAGGGTGATGTGCAGTGTTAGTTTTCTGCCACACATAGTGTTTTGCTTTAAGGCCAAAAAGTTCAATGTTGGTCTCATCTGACCAGAGCACCTTCTTCCACATGTTTGCTGTGTCCTCCAACATGGCTTCTTGCAAACTACAAACAGGACTTCTTATGACTTTCTTTCACCAATGTCTTTCTTCTTGTCACTCTTCCATAAAGGGCAGATTTGTGGAGAACACGACTAATAGTTGTCCTGTGGACAGATTCTCCCACCTGAGCTGTGGATCTCTGCAGCTCCTCCAGAGTTACCATGGACCTCTTGGCTCTTCTCTGATGAATGCTCTCCTTGCCCGGCCGGTCAGTTTAGGTGGACGGCCATGTCTTGGTAGGTTTGCAGTGGTGCCATACTCTTTCCATTTTCCGATGATGGATTGAACAGAGCTCCATAAGATGTTCATAACTTGGGATATTTTTTTATAACCTAACCCTGCTTTATACTTCTCCACAACTTTATCCATGACCTGTATGGTGTGTTCCTTGGCCTTCATGATGCGGTTTGTTCACTAAGGTTCTCCAACAAACCTCTGAAGGCTTCACAGAACAGCTGTATTTATACTGAGATTAAATGACACACAGGTGGACTCTATTGACTTCTGAAGACAATTGGTTCCACTAGATTTCAGTTAGGGGGGTATCAGAGTAACGGGGACTGAAAATTTCAAGGATACATTTTCAAGGCACTGTATATAAGGAACCTTTCTAAATGATAAAGTTGATCACGTTGAAATTTTGAAGAAAACAGAACTGTAGCGATTTTTTGTTGTTGAATACACTGTATATATATATATCTCTTAAATTTCTTAGCAATTTACAGTAAAAAAGCAAGAATTATTTTGGGCTCAGAAAGTCATTTCTATCCAACATATATAGATAATGATGAGAAAACAATTGTCAGAGATCTATATTTGTCTGCAGCGTTGCATGAAAGTGTTATGTACACCCCACTTCCTGCTGATGTGTATTTTAAGGCCGCTCCTCGGGGACCCACTTCTGGTAATGAGAGAGATGTTTTCCATATGTGGACCAGGTGGGCAGGAAATAATAAGGACACCGGGCCTTGTTCATTCATGGAGGGTATGTAGAGACATGACATAAGGAAGGAACATATACACAGGCATGCTTACAGGGAACTATAAATTATAATGGATTTCCGTCAATTTATTATTTTTTTTTTTTAAAGGTTAATATGTTTTTAAAGTGTTTTTTCTCCTATTTTTGTTAAAACTTTCTTTAACCACTTGCCCACCAGGCCAATTCTGACATATCTCTCGTACCTGTAATAATCTGCATTTTTTTTGCTTGAAAATTACTTAGAACCCCCAAACAACATATACACACTATACTGTCAAAAGTATTGGGACGCCTGCCTGCACGTGAACTTTAATGGCATCCCTCTCTTATGCCCCGTACACACGGTCGGATTTTCCGACGGAAAATGTGTGATAGGACCTTGTTGTCGGAAATTCCGACCGTGTGTGGGCTCCATCACACATTTTCCATCGGAGTTTCCGACACACAAAGTTTGAGAGCAGGCTATAAAATTTTCCGACAACAAAATCCGTTGTCGGAATTTCCGATCGTGTGTACACAAATCCGACGCACAAAGTGCCACGCATGCTCAGAATAAATAAAGAGATGAAAGCTATTGGCTACTGCCCCGTTTATAGTCCCGACGGACGTGTTTTACGTCACCGCGTTCAGAACGATCGGATTTTCCGACAACTTTGTGTGACCGTGTGTATGCAAGACAAGTTTGAGCCAACATCCGTCGGAAAAAAATCCATGGATTTTGTTATCGGAATATCCGATCAATGTCCAACCGTGTGTACAGGGCATTAAAGTGAAGTTCCAATCCTAAAACTATTTTTGCATTATTCAGCTGCATTAAAAACAATCAATAACATTGGGAAATTTTTTTTATTTTTTATTCACCTTTTCATGACTGTTGCTAGGGGGTCCCTCGTAATCTGCCTCTTCCTCTCCCTGGCACCTGACGTCATTTCCCTCGGCGCCCATGCTCGCTAGTGCTCCTGGGAGATGCTTGTCATCATTTCCCAAGAGTCACCGGGCAGCGCAGAGGGCTTCGTTGCCATGAGAACGGGGGGGGGGGCACTTCCGACGACGACACCCGTTGCGATGGCAACGTCTGAAGTGTACGGCGCTGCGCCGTACATACGGCGCATGCGCGAGAACGGCCGGTGCATGCTGGTCGCTCAGCTGCACCTGAGCCCAGAAGAAACTGCTTGTGGGCTTCACATGCCCACAAGCACTATTGAAACTTCCAGCACAGAATGTAAGATATATATATATATATATATATATATATATATATATATATATATATATTCTTATATATTAAGATATATAAGATATATTCCTCTATGAAATCGGTAATCTAGCGCCTATTCAAAACAAAAAGGTGAGTGCTATAAATAATCTTTAAAAACTAAACATATTCATCCTAAAAAAAAAATTAACAGTGGGAACTCCGCTTTAAGCCTCGTACACACGGTACGATTGTTGGCCAATCGAGCGTCAAATTTTTGTCAAAAGGGGCGTGTGCCGGGATCTTGTCTTGCATTCTAATGGTACACAATTGTCGTGCCACAAACACGTACTACGAGGAATTTCAGCTCTTGAGCGCCACCCTTTGGGCCCCTTCTGCTCATTTCGTGTTTGGTGAGCATTGATTCCCAGCATGCGTGTTTGTACATTCGACTTTTGTGCGACGGATTTGTGTACTGACCATACGAAAATCTGACTTCAAGCCTCTGTCCGCCGTAAATGTACTAGCCTGCCATCCAACATTTGTTGGCCGAAAGTTGGACAACAATTGTCAAAAGGAGCGTACTAACTGTCAGATTTTAGGACAACAGTCCGTCAACAGACCATCCCCTGCCAACAATCGTACCGTGTGTATGAGGCTTTATGCCCCGTACACACGGTCGGATTTTCCGATGGAAAATGTCCGATCGGAGCGTGTTGTCGGAAATTCCGACCGTGTGTGGGCTCCATCGGACATTTTCCATTGGATTTTCCGACACACAAAGTTGGAGAGCAGGAGATAAAATTTTCCGACAACAAAATCCGTTGTCGGAAATTCTGATCGTGTGTACACAAATCCGACGGACAAGGTGCCACGCATGCTCAGAATAAATAAAGAGATGAAAGCTATTGGCCACTGCCCCATTTATAGTCCCGACGTACGTGTTTTACGTCACCGCGTTCAGAACGATCGGATTTTCCGACAACTTTGTGTGACCGTGTGTATGCAAGACAAGTTTGAGCCAACATCCGTCGGAAAAAATCCTAGGATTTTGTTGTCGGAATGTCCGAACAAAGTCCGACCGTGTGTACGCCCTATAAGTCTGTAGGGTTCAATATTGAGTTGGTCCACCCTTTGCAGCTATAACAGCTTCAACTCTTCTGGGAAGGCCGTCCACAAGGTTTAGGAGTGTGTCTATGGGAATGTTTGACCATTCTTCCAGAAGAGCATTTGTGAGGTCAGGTACTGATGTTGGAGGAGTGTGATGTTATCATGTCACTATGGAGCAAAATTTCTGAGGAACGTCTCCAACACCTTGTTGTATCTACACCACCAAGAATGAAGGCCAAAGGAGGTCCAACCCGGTGCTAGCAAGGAGGACCAAATAAAGTGGCAATACAATGGTGGGTGTTGTAATTTTTTGTATGTATCTCACACAGTATTTGCAATATTTTTTCAAACACTTTTTCTTTTTTTTCTTTTTTTTTTTTTTTTTTGGAAAAATACAATTTAATGAATGTTTGTGAACACAAATACATCATAATACCCATTGTTTTAGTAAAATGAAAAATGTTAAGTTACAGAGTAAATAAGCCAATTCTGACACTTCTCACATATCGCCATTTTTATTTTATTTTTTTGCTAGAAAATTATTTAGAACCCCCCCAAACATGTATTTTTTAGGCAGAGGCCTCAGAGAATAAAATGGTGTATGTTAAAAAAAATGTATGTCACACGCAGCGGGTTTTCAAACGCAAATTTCTTTTGGAAAAAATACACTTGTGTAATGAATGTTAGTGAACAAAAACACGTTTTTTTTTTGGTAAAATATAAAAGATGATGTTACACTAAGTAAAAAAGATACAAAGCATGTCACATTGTGTACGCCCGTGGAATGGCAACAAACTACAGTACAATAAATGATCTGTATAGGCCTTTACAGGTTACAGAGGAGGTCTGGCGCTAGAATTATTGCTCTCACTCTGCCGTTCGCGGTGATACCTCACATGTGTGGTGCGATCGTTGTTCACATACGCATGTGGGACTGACAGAGGGATGGGGGTGCTCTCAATTTTTTTTTTATTATTATTATTTATTTTATTTTTTATTTTTTTAACACTGTACCTTTAATTTTTTGATCAACTTTATTGCTGTCACAAGAGATGAATAACATCCTTTGTGATAGCATCACCCTATCACAGAGCTGCCTGGCGTCTAGCAACCAGTGACGTCACGGTCATGACTCCCCGCACTAAAGCAGAGGGAACCCGAGGCGGCCCCAGCATGCAAAGCGGAGGAGGATTTAACTTCTTCCTCCTCCATGCCTAGTGCTCTTCATGGTCCACCCACCTGCTCTCTTCAGCAAAGCGTAAGGTGAGGCCGGGCGCATGCAGTGTCATCATGAGGGAGCCGGGCACAGTCACAGCAGCGCCCATACAAAGAGGAGGGGTTCATTCTGAGAACTTGTAGTTCTTAACTTTTGGGGGATGTGACCCCTAAAAAGTGAAGGACTACAGACCCCAGCATGAGCTCCTCAGAGCTGACGATGTAACACCCCCCCCCCCCCAAAATAGTGAAGGACTACAGGTTCCAGCATGAACCACTGAGATCTAAGGGGTTATATCCTTAGATCTTAGGGGTTCATGCTGGGACTTGAAGTCCTTCACTTTTGGGGGTGGGGGGTCACATCCTTAGATCTCAGGGGTTAATGCTGGGTCCCTCCCAAAAGTGAAGGACTGCAAGTCCCAGCATTAACCCCTCAGAGCTGAGGACATTACACTCCCCCCCCCCCAACTAATGAAGTCCAAGCATGAACTCCTGAGATCTAAGGATGTGACCCCTTAGATCTCAGGGCCTAGGAATCATTCATGCTTTGACCGCAAAGCCACCAAAGACCCCACACAGCCACCAGAGACTCCACACAGCCACCAGAGACTCCACACAGCCACCAGAGACTCCACACAGCCACCAGAGACCCCACACAGCCACCAGAGACTCCACACAGCCACCAGAGACTTCATACAGCCACCAGAGACTCCACACAGCCACCAGAGACTCCACACAGCCACCAGAGACTCCACACAGCCACCAGAGACTCCACACAGCCACCAGAGACTTCATACAGCCACCAGAAACCCCACACAGCCACCAGAGACTCCATACAGCCACCAGAGACTCCACACAGCCACCAGAGACTCCACACAGCCACCAGAGACTCCACACAGCCACCAGAGACTCCACACAGCCACCAGAGACTCCACACAGCCACCAGAAACCCCACACAGCCACCAGAGACTCCACACAGCCACTAGAGGCCCCACACAGCCACCAGAGACTCCACACAGCCACCAGAGACTCCACACAGCCACTAGAGGCCCCACACAGCCACCAGAGACTCCACACAGCCACCAGAGACTCCACACAGCCACCAGAGACTCCACACAGCCACCAGAGACTCCACACAGCCACCAGAGACTCCACACAGCCACCAGAGACCCCACACAGCCACCAAGTTTGGCCTTGTTGCACTTTTCTCTTCTACCACTAGGTGGCCAGGTACTTGGTGGTACTAGATATGAGAAGGGCAACGCAAAGTCAGGTTATGGGTATATGGGGTATCTCAGCCAATGGGCAGGGGTTTTCGTGAATCCCTTGGCCTGCTGGGAGAGCCTATATATTCGGGTGGAGTCAGGTGATCCGGGTTCTGTGCCATCTGGACGGTTTACTGGGTGGATGTGTGTTGTATTGCCTGGGCTGCTAGGCCTGAAATGGGGCCTATCCCGGACACATCTGGCTGCTAGGCTGTCTGAGGGCCTATCCAGAAGCAAGAGAGCAGCGCAGGGTTGGGATTGAGGCTTGCAGTCCAACCAAAAGTGACGGTTCTGCCGGCCGGAGAACCTGTCATGGTCAGAGGTAGAGGGGAAGCTGTCGCCAGTAAGGGACTATCCACCTAATTACCAGGGACCGCAGTGAGTAACTGAAGCAAGTACCAGAGCAGAATTCTCACCAACCGGGGACGGTGAAGAATCAGGAAACTTCAGTGGGTATCAAGCCAGGGACCCAACCAGCGGAGGTGACACTTGCAGAGCAGCCTTGTGTGTCAAGCCAGGGATTGAGCAGGCCAGTGGGGGTGAAGCTTGAGAGGCATTGTCACGGACTTTGGGCTGCAGGAGAACCATGGCCTGGAGAACTCTGTGTTATAATGTGTTCTTAAGTTATCCAGAGCTGGTCACTAATTGCTTGTGGCTTCTTATGCAAGTTAGTCCGGGTAGCCAGACTGTCTAAGGAGGTCATTGTTTGAATAGGACAAGCTCTGCTGTGTAAGGTGACCTTTGTCTGAGATAATAGGAGTAGCCCTTATCTGATGGTTTGCTGTATAAATTCAGTTTTTCTAAAAATAAATCAGTTAATTTTCTGTTGTACTCCAAGACTGGTGTTGTCTGCTCCTTGGGGTTTCTATAACCAGATCCATTGGTCTCGTGTTCCAGGACTTGGGTGTCCGGAGTCCGTCACAGGTATCTTGAGTGCCAAGCTAGGGACCCAGCCGAGAGGCGGGGGTGACGCTTGAGTAACATACTACCGTGAAGATTGGAGGAGCTCAAGGGATTCAGTGACAGGGAATCAGCGGGTCTAGTGAGAGACCAGGAGCTCAGTGGGCTGAAGAACTACAAGGAGTGATTGTAGTGGAATAGAAAGGAACTGTTCAGCTTTGTGTTAGGAACTGTTAAAGACAGTTGCTATAGGAGACAGCATTCCTACACATGCAGATGTGGCGTCTTGCTGGAGGCCTTTCCCTCCATGGCTGTCCTCCTATAGAAGTCTCGGAGTCTGCCAATTGAACTTGCAACTACCTAAGGGTGTCCTGCCCCGAACCCTCTTTCCCCCAAAAGTTTGTTAAGAGAAATAAACCCTCTTTTGCATTTAAGAAGTGTCTGGCGCCCAATGACTTTAATCATCTTGCACCCACCATGCCTCACACAACCCACTACATACAGAAGGATGTCAGCTATCTCTGGCCCTGGTGGTTCTCATTAGACCGAAGGAGGCCTGGGACCTTGCTACAAAAACAAAAATAAGAAACTACTGACACCAGTGGTGGAACTACCAAGCCCACAAAGGTGGTCGCTTGCGAAAAGGCCCTGGCATTCTGCCCCTGGGCTTGGAGGGAAGGGGGCCCATTATAGTTTCTTGCGCCAGAGCCCTGAAGGTTTTAGTTACGTCACTGGCTTCAGTCATCGTCCCGGAGTAACCACTTTAACTGGAGGATGTCATATGACCTCCACCCAGGGACAAGTGGGTAAAGATCAACCCCAGCTGGAAAACAGACTAAGCAAGCAATACTCCCTACTAAAACCACTTTTGGACGAGGCGAATACATGATCAAATCAATGATCTGTTACTTAGAACCCTACTGATTAATATAGACCCCAACAACAGAAAAACTGGAGAGAAGAAAGGATGGCTCAACAGGACAAGGCATTCACCTAAACCGAGAGGAGGACTTGGAACACCTATTTATCGAAAATACTTTCATGCAACTCATATATCACAATTAGCTTCTTTCTTCTCAAATAATTATTAATCTGAATAGATCAAAATAGAAAAAGGAAGCACATCTATTCATTTAAACCAGTGGTTCTTAAACTGTGGCCCTTTACTTGCCTTCAACCAGCTCTTGGAGTGCTATCGTTCTCACTGAACCCAATGAAGGGGTACAAATTCCTCCCATTGGCTCCAGTGATGGTTCACCCTTTCTCCTACCTAAATCAACAAAGGAGCATTAATCCTCACACCGACAACAATGATGGGGCACTATTCCTTCCACTGATACCAATGATGGGGCACTATTCCTCCCACTGACACCAATGATGGGGCACTATTCCTTCCACTGATACCAATGATGGGGCACTATTCCTCCCACTGATACCAATGATGGGGCACTATTCCTCCTACTGACACCAATGATGGGGCACTATTCCTCCCACTGATACCAATAATGGGGCACTATTCCTCCTACTGACACCAATGATGGGGCACTATTCCTCCTACTGATACCAATGATGGGGCACTATTCCTTCCACTGATACCAATGATGGGGCACTATTCCTCCTACTGACACCAATGATGGGGCACTATTCCTTCCACTGATACCAATGATGGGGCACTATTCCTCCCACTGATACCAATGATGGGGCACTATTCCTCCCACTGACACCAATGATGGGGCACTATTCCTCCCACTGATACCAATAATGGGGCACTATTCCTCCTACTGACACCAATGATGGGGCACTATTCCTCCCACTGACACCAATGATGGGGCACTATTCCTTACATAGTTACATAGTAGGTGAGGTTGAAAAAAGGCACAAGTCCATCAAGTCCAACCTATGTGTGTGATTATGTGTCAGTATTACATTGTATATCCCTGTATGTTGCGGTCATTCAGGTGCTTATCTAATAGTTTCTTGAAGCTATCAATGCTCCCCGCTGAGACCACCGCCTGTGGAAGGGAATTCCACATCCTTGCCGCTCTTACAGTAAAGAACCCTCTATGTAGTTTAAGGTTAAACCTCTTTTCTTCTAATTTTAATGAGTGGCCACGAGTCTTATTAAACTCTCTTCCACAAAAAAAGTTTTCTCCCTATTGTGGGGTCACCAGTACAGTATTTGTATATTGAAATCATATCCCCTCTCAAGTGTCTCTTCTCCAGAGAGAATAAGTTCAGTGCTCGCAACCTTTCCTCATAACCAAGATCCTCCAGACCCTTTATTAGCTTTGTTGCCCTTCTTTGTACTCGCTCCATTTCCAGTACATCCCTCCTGAGGACTGGTGCCCAGAACTGGACGGCATACTCCAGGTGCGGCCGGACCAGAGTCTTGTAGAGAGGAGAATTATCGTTTTATCTCTGGAGTTGATTCCCTTTTTAATGCCAATATTCTGTTTGCTTTGTTAGCAGCAGCTTGGCATTGCATACCATTGCTGAGCCTATCATCTACTAGGACCCCCAGGTCCTTTTCCATCCTAGATTCCCCCAGAGGTTCTCCCCCCAGTGTATAGATTGCATTCCACTGACACCAGTGACAGGGCATTATTCCTTCCACTAGCACTAACAATGTGGCATTATTCCTCCTACCGACACCAACGATGGGGCACTATTCATCCCACTGACACAGATGATGGGGCACTATTGCTTCCAATGACACTAACGATGGGGCACTATTCCTTCTACTGACACCAATGAGGGTGCACTATTCCTCCCACTGGCGCTAAGAATGATGCATTATTCTTCCTACCGCCACACCAATGATGGGGCACTATTCCTTCCACTGACGCCAATAATGGGGCATTATTCCTTCCACTGACACAAAGGATGGGTCACTATTCATCCCACTGACACAAATGATAGGGCACTATTCCTCCCACTGACACAAATGATGGGGCACTATTCCTCCCACTGACACAAATGATGGGGCACTATTCCTTCCACTGACGCTAACAATGGGGCATTATTTCTTTCACTGACACGAATGATGGGGCATTATTTCTCCCACTGACACCAACGATGGGGCACTATTCCACTCACTGACACCGATGATGGGGCATTATTCCTCCAAGTGACAACAACGATGGGGCTCAAATTCCTCCCACTGACTGCAAAGATGGGTACTATTCCTCCCACTGGCACTGATGATGGGGCATTATTCCTCCTGTTGACCCAAATAATGGGGCACCAGTGGCATCGCTAGGGGGTGGCTATTGGGGCTATAGCCCTGAATCTGGGGCCCATAGCCTTGAGTCTCCGCAGGGCTCCCCAAGGGGAGGGGAGGCTCTCTGGGGAGCCTGATGCAATTGGGGGGCTCTCTGGGGACCCTGATTTAAGGGAGAGGCTTTCTGGGGACCCTGATTTAAGGGAGAGGCTCTCTGGGGACCCTAATGTAAGGGGGGCTCTCTGGGAACCCTGATGCAAGTGGGGGGCTCTCTGGGGACCCTGATGTAAGGCGGGCTCTCTGGGGACCCCGATGCAAGGGGGAGGCTCTTTGAGGACCCTGATGTAAGGCGGGCTCTCTGGGGACCCTGATGTAAGTGGGGGTCTCTCTAGGGACATATACACACACACGCGTATATTACAGTATATACATGTGTATGCCCGCTGAAGCGTATGACTGTCTTTACTACGCTGCTATGGGCTCTAGCCCCAGATCTTTTGTAGACCTAGCAACGCCCCTGTGGGGCACTATTCCTCCCACTGGCACTAATAATGGGGCACTATTCTTCTAACTGACACCAATGATGGAGATCTATTCCTCCTACTGGCACCAATGATAGGGCACTATTTCTCCAGCTCGCTCCACATATGGTGCATTATTCCTTTGACTGATATCAGCAGTGAGGCACTATTCCTTCCACTGACATCAAGGAAAGTGTATTATTTATCCTCTCACTGACCACAAGTGTTAGGTCATTGTTTCCTTCCCATGGACTACTAACTCCAAGGCATTTTTTACTCCCACTTACCACTGAGCCCGGGGAATGTTTTTCTCCCACTGACCACTGATTCCAGGGCATTTTTTTTACTTCCGCTGCCCACAGCCTGGTCTCCTTTAGGATCTGATGGGCAGTGAACTGGATCTTTGCTCGGAAAGTTTGAAAATTTCTGCTTCAGACCTACAATTACGGTTACAGCCTAAAAAAGAGACACCCCTTATTCCTGGCATCCTTACATTATCTCACTCACCAAATGGGACTATCCCACCCATACCCCAATAGCTCCCTCACTGGTTTACCTGAAACTTCCCCAAGGCCAGACAAGGGAAGTCTTTTTGTGGTGGCTGAAAAAGGCTTATTACGAATATTTATATTAAATAAAGGTATACTGTATATACGATCATCGAAAGAACCAAATTTTTGGATGGAACCGAATCTCTCACTTCATTGAGAAAGACAACTGAACTGAAAAAAATGTGAGGACTCATGTCCAGATAAGGGTGTAATTTCAACACTATAACTCCTTTATTTTACCCCCCATCTAAACTCCCATATTTGCTCAAATTGGAAATATATACAGGCAGGGGCGTTGCTAGGTCTACAAAAGATCTGGGGCTAGAGCCCATAGCAGCGTAGTAAAGAAAGCCATACGCTTGGGCGGGCATACACATGTATATAATATATTTATGTGTGTGTATATATATCCCCAGAGAGTCCCCCTTACATCAGGGTCCCCAGAGAGCCTCCCACTTACATCAGGGTTCCCAGGGAGCCCCCCTTACATTAGGGTTCCCAGAGAGCCCCCCCTTAAATCAGGGTCCCCAGAGAGCCCCCCACTTACATCAGGGTTCCCAGGGAGCCCTCCTTACATTAGGGTTCCCAGAGAGCCCCCCCTTAAATCAGGGTCCCCAGAGAGCCTCTCCCTTACATCAGGGTCCCCAGAGAGCCCCCCACTTACATCAGAGTTCCCAGGGAGCCCCCCTTACATTAGGGTCCCCAGAGAGCCCCCCCTTAAATCAGGGTCCCCAGAGAGCCTCCCCCTGCATCAGGGTCCCCAGAGAGCCCCCCACTTACATCAGGGTCCCCAGAGAGCCTCCCCTCCCCTTGGAGACCCCTGCAGAGACTCGGGGCTATGGGCCCCAGATTCGGGGCTATAGCCCCAAGAGCCACCCCCTAGTGACGCCACTGTATACAGGTAAAGAAGGAAACGCTGAAAAACCTGCAATGTTGGGCACAAAAATCCCCAAATTGCTCCATTAACACGTCATTCAAAGAAACTCTAGTCTTGTCTTGCTGATACATCGTACCCAGGAGACTTTCAAAAATGAACCCTTATGCCGCGTACACACGACCGGACTTTCCTAATGAACGGACTTGCCTACACACGATCAAAAAAAGTCCGACGGATTCGTACGTGATGACGTACGACCGGACTAAAACAAGGAAGTTCATAGCCAGTAGCCAATAGCTGCCCTAGCGTCGGTTTTTGTCCGTCGGACTAGCATACAGACGAGCGGACTTTTCGACCGGACTCGAGTCCGTCAAATAGATTTGAAACTTGTTTCATTTCTAGGTCCGTCAAACTTTTGGGGAAAAAAAGTCAGCTGGAGCCCACACACGATCGAATTGTCCGACGGACTCAGGTTCGCCGGACCAAGTATGCCGTAAAGTCTGGTCGTGTGTACGCGGCATTAGTGTTATCCATTATGCTTTTTGGGAAGATGGATCAATGTTTCATGTTTGGTGGCAGTGCCCCAAAGTTAGAAGGTTCTGGACCAGAATATTTACATTTATCAACTCCATTGACCAGATAAGCTGTCAAAACCCGGGTGTGAACCTGCACCCTCTGCTGTCTGGTGATGTCTCTTCTTGCTGAGCCACCTGAGATGCTGGATATCATTTTATCTGATCCATTGGATAATCCTGCCTTGTGCCTTGTTTCTGCTGAATCTCGAGCTCTGCTCCTCCCATGAACTTCCTATTTTAGCCATACATTTGCACTTCCTGTTTGCCAGATTATTGAGCTCTCTCCAGCCAATATAACGCTCTTGTCACTCCTGCTGCTGTCCATATCTTTGCTACTATTCGTTACCAACCTTTGCCGTGTTCCTTGACTACACTTCTGCTTTTTCCCAACCTGCCACCACTTTTTACCTACCTTTGGCTTGGTTACTGACTATGCTTCTGCTTGGTCCCTACCTGTTATATCTGCTACTGGACCCCAGCTTGCTCACCTCCTGGTGGGGTAATATGAAAGACTGCAACCTGGTACTAACATGCAGCAAAACCCATCTCCACCATCAGGAGCTCTGGTGAACACCGGTTAGTACTTAGACCCTACAGTTCAGGTGAGCCCTCATCATCTGCCAGGGTGACCTGCTTGTTCACTCATCCAGCTGGTCGGTGGGAGCCTCTCTACTTCTATAGCTACTGGTCTCCGAGCCTGACCCATGACTGTGACAATACCTACGTGATCAGAAATTGCTCCGCTGAACAAACCTATTGCTGCAATATCTAAAAACTTCCACATTTTAATATTGTACATTCAGCTGGCAACTGGAATCACAATTGCCAGATCATAGAAGACTGTGTCTGTCCTACTTGGAAAAAAAAAATTCTACTGGATTATGATAAATAAAAATGTATTAGGTATTCTACAGGAGATCAAGATAAACAGGAGATCTTTGAGAACATTTTGGACATGATGGATTATGTATCTCCGGTGTACTCAAATGTGGAACCCCTTTCAGGTTTTTATGGCTGTCTGTGTCTCTGCTGGGGAGCTTCACCCACTCTGTTGGTCCTGGTGACCAATGTTACCAAGACAGATACTGATGGGAAATACAAAATATTGAGTTGTTGGAACAGTACATTTTAGGTTGAGGACAATTGTTCTCCTGAAAATCAATCAAAGATTTTCCCTTCGTTTTGAGAGATTAACTCTCGCATCCAGTTGTGCCTACAGAACAGAAAGTGAAAAAAAACTCCTCAATGGCACAGAGATAGAAAAAAATGGCAGGGGCTTTAACCATCCCCTACTCCAGCCATTCTCATTCAGGGTTTTTCCAGAGGTTTCTAACGGTTCCTTGAACTGTTGTTGAGAGACTTCCCATCTGATGGTCAATGCACCACTTGGCAGAGTCAGAGGCATGACGCCAATGATCTTTTTGACTGTCTGTAAGGGGGACATTCTGATCATCACTGTAACAGGGACATACTTGTAGGCAGGTAGCCTAATGTGAGCTAGGTAGCATGGCTGCCCTAGCCAATGGGAAGTGATCATGTATTTTGCTGCTGTTCCCGATGTGTATTAATCTGCTTTTTTGGGTCTGACCCACTGGTCTTGTGCCTTTAGAAAAAGGACAGGGGTCTGGACCCGAGGGAGAGAATGGCTGAGCCTTGAGCTCCAAGGAGCTGCTGCTGGAGAAGAAGACGCTGACTCTTCAAGACACCAGCATCTCGGATATCGCCATTATGGACTTTGTCTATAAGGGCTCTATCTGTATAGGTATGCTGGGGCAGCCACACCTAAAATCAGGCTTAGTTGGGAAAAGGATATTTTGCTCTGTTGTAACTATCATGCAAAGTTTACAGTAAAGTTATTTCAACCGCTTTGAGCCTGGTCTGAAATTATTCAAGGGGTGCGTGTTGGGTCCTGGTGCATTCTAACAATAAAACAGGGTCTGTAAAGCACTATGGGGTATGACTAACCTAACTACAAGAGGTTGACTTGCAAGATAAGGAAGAGGAGGTAATTGCCGTGGGTAACCGAAGGGAAGAACATGCTACAAGCAAAAAGTCGTTACCTGGTTACGTGGTACCTGGTAAAGTGACAGGTCCTCCGGCAGCGAGGGGATCGCTGTTCTGGCTCCCTCCCTGGCAGTCTGTCTCCCATGGTAACTGAGAGCAGATTAGTGTTACGGAGATACAAGGCCTGAGCACGAGGTACGGAAGGAAGGAGTTACGTGAGTGCACACATTAGGTCCCTTCTACGTGCTCGGCAAGACCCCATTCTATTATTACGAGTGAGGTAACAGAGAGCACTGGACTGGTGGAGTGGACGCGGGCTCAGCACATCCCTCCTAATGCAACAAAGTACAAGTTAAAATGCCTGTCGGAGGAATTCTGCACTTTAGCACTACCAGGGCTTTTTTTTTTTAGGGGGAATGCTGGGGAAATGCAGTTTCCCTGAATGTATGTAATGGCAAGGGGTGCTGGAGTGTGCTGCGGGGTCTATTGATGCTCGCTGCTGGGGGATCTATTGTCACTGGATGGGATCTCTTTTTGCAGAGGGGGGTCTATTGTTGCTGGGGGTGGGTCTTATGCTTCTGGTGGGTCATTTATTGCTGGGAGGGATCTACTGTTGGAGGAGGGGTCTATTGTTGCTGCCTGCTTAAGGGCCTGTTAATGCTGGCTGTGGGGAGATCTGGTGTTGCTGCTGGGGGTCTAATTTTGCTAAGGGGGGTATTTTGTTGTATGTAGTCTATTTCAGTGGGGATCTATTGTTGCTGGTGCTGGGGGGGGGTCTATTGATGCTGGCTGCGGGGAGATATGTTGTTGCTGCATGGGGTCTAATGTTGCTGGGGGCTATTTTGTTGCTGAAGGTCCGTTGTTGCTGGGGGGGCTATATATTGTCGCTGGCTGCAGAGGATCTATTTTACTGCTTTTCTTGTTATCATTAAAAAGTTCCATACAAATGACTTAGTACTACAAATATTACATGCTTCTATATTCTCTAAAAGGGGTGGTCCTGAGAGGTGGGTAGGGAGTGGAAGCAAAGAACGGTGCTCGGGGGTGGATAGAGGGAGGAGAAAAGGGGTGACTTGAAAAGGGGGGGCTCCTGCAACTTTTCTCTGAGAAAAAAAAGCCCCGAGCACTACACACAGTGAAGCCTCACCTCTTAGTCGAGCAACTGCATTAACGTTCGACTTTTCACATAATCGCAGTCCCAGTTTGGTCCAAGCAGCGGACCCCGCCCACATACTTCCCACCAATGTAAGGGCTACTCAACACACAATCCCAAACTAAAAAGGCAAAGTTTCGTCCACTTACCAATATAGTTATATACTCAACACTACACAGATGAGATACATTTGCATGATTACCAAACTTATACTCTCATGTCTGTAGAACAATAAGAAAAAAGGAACGTGGTTTGTGACCAAATCAGCAAAAAGTACAGATGAGCAGTGCTCCACCCAAGCAAAATTTTAAAATAGAATTTTCAAAAATAGTTCACAAATGCAACAAAGAAGCATGCCAAGATGCAAAATAATATTCTTCCTTTATTAACAGAGCCAGCAGGAACAAGTTCTAGTCTGACTTGCGCTAGGCACAGCACTCTCTCTAAACCTATTTTTGTTGCCCATGTGAAAGGGGTCTAACATTGCTCCATTGCAGAGCACTGGTCCCTCAAAGTCTTCCTTGAGTGCCGGTCTCCATACCTGGGAACTTTTGAAAATCCAGAGAATGGGGGCAAAGTGGAGAGTGGAGTGTTGAGCGGGGCCATCAATGGGTGGGTGTGACAATATTGCGCTAACAGTGGGAGGGGTGTAAACTTTACTCTATGTAAGTGACTGGCGGGAGCAGCATACCTACCTCCAGCCATGGTGGGGGAAACTCACCCTCCTGGTCTACTTTGCTCCTACACAGCACCCCTCCGTCCTCTTCTCTTCTCTCCTATTGCAAGCAATGACATCACGTCATCATTTTATGATTCCAGTAATGACCTAGTGATCAGATTGAAATTCTGACATTGCCAGGTCAGTTTTTGAAAGTTCCCAGGTATGACGGAGATTTCACAGTTCTGGTAATAACCTGGCAACTAGATCAAAATTCTGGCATCAGTGGGTCAATTCTGAAATGTTCCTAAGTATGCTGGAGGTTTCACAATTCTGGTAATGACTGGGCAACTGGATCAAAATTCCGGCATTGGTGGGTTAGTTCTGGAAAGTTCCTAGGTATGCTGGAGGTTTCAAAATTCTGGTAATGACCTGGCAACTGGATCAAAATTCCGGCATTGGTGGGTTAGTTCTGGAAAGTTCCTAGGTATGCTGGAGGTTTCACATTTCTGGTAATGACCTGGCAACTGGATCAAAACTCCAGCATTAGTGGGTTAGTTCTGGAATGTTCCTAGGCATGCCATAGATTTCACAATTCTGGTAATCACCTGGCAACTGGATCAAAATTCTAGCATTGGTGCGTCAATTCTGGAAAGTTCCCAGGTATGCTGGAGATTTCACAAGGCTGGCAATGACCTGGCAACTGAATCAAAATTCCAGGATTGATGGGTCAGTTCTGGAAAGTCCCTAGGTATCCCGGAGATTTCACAGTACAGGCAAAGCCCCTGCAACCAGAAAGTTTCCAAGTATGCTGATCCCCCAGAAGTCCCCCACAGATTTCACTGATCCCTCCCTCTGACAACATTTTACTATAGAGGTCAATAGCGATATGAGGTCAAAGGGGGGAACCATTGACAGCTGCGGTGACCACGAGAATCAATACTCCCAGTAGTGTCCGTTTGTCTGCAGACTTGGATGAGGTTGGCCAGTTCTCTGCATTGGAAAAGTTAGGTATTTACACTCTACTTTACAGGTATATGCTTGGACTGGAACATTTTAGAATGTGAAATGGTCTCTTTGAAGCAGGGGTCTCCAAAATTTCTAAACAGAGAACCACTTTACTGTACATCAAACTCTAGGGGAGTGGGACTGTGGCCATCGGGAGTAGAAAATGCCCTACCATCAGTGAGAGTTAACAATGCCTCAGACTTGGTGGTAAGTGGGAGTACAAAAATTACATAGCGCCTGTGGTCAGTTAGAGGAGGAATAGTGCCCCATCATTGGTGTCAGTAAGAGGAGAAATAGTACTCCATTATTGGTGTCAGTAGGAGGTATAGTGCCTCATTGTTTGTGTCATTGGGAGGAATGGTGTCCCATCATTGAATAGTGTTCCATCGTTGGTATCAGAAGGAGGAATAGTGTCCCATCATTGGTATCAGTGGAAGGAATAGTGCCCCATTGTGTGTTTTTGTCAGTGGGAGGAATAGCGTCCCATCGTTGGTGGCAGTAGGAGGAAGAGTGTCCCATTATTGGTGTCAGTGGGAGGAATAGTGCCCCATCATTGGTATCAATATTAGGAATAGTGCCCCATCATTGGAGTCAGTGGGAGGAATAGTGCCCCATCATTGCTGTCAGTGGGATGAATAGTGCCTCATCATTGGTATCAGTAGGTGAAATAGTGCCCCATCATTGGTGTCAGTGGGAGGAATAGTGCCCCATCATTGGTGTTAGTGAGAGTAATGGTGCCCCATTATTGGTGTCAGTGGGAGGAATGGTGCCCCATCATTGGTATCAGTGGGAGGAATAGTGCCCCGTCATTGGTATCAGTGAGAGTAATGGTGCCCCATCATTGGTGTCAGTGGGAGGAATAGTGCCCCATCATTGGTATCAGTGGAAGGAATAGTGCCCCATCATTGGAGTCAGTGGGAGGAATAGTGCTCCATCATTGGTGTCAGTGTAAGCAATAGTGTCCCATCATTGGTGTCAGTGGGAGGAATAGTGCCCCATCATTGGTGTCAGTGGGAGGAATAGTGTCCCATCATTGGTGTCAGTGTAAGCAATAGTGTCCCATCATTGGTGTCAGTGGGAGGAATAGTGCCCCATCATTGGTATCAGTGGGAGGAATAGTGCCCCATCATTGGTGTTAGTGAGGGTAATGGTGCCCCATTATTGGTGTCAGTGTAAGCAATAGTGTCCCATCATTGGTGTCAGTGGGAGGAATAGTGTCCCATCATTGGTGTCAGTGGGAGGAATAGTGTCCCATCATTGGTGTCAGTGGGAGGAATAGTGCCCCATCATTGGAGTCAGTGGGAGGAATAGTGCCCCATCATTGCTGTCAGTGGGAGGAATAGTGCCCCATCATTGGAGTCAGTGGGAGGAATAGTGTCCCATCATTGGTGTCAGTGGGAGGAATAGTGCCCCATCATTGCTGTCAGTGGGAGGAATAGTGTCCCATCATTGGTGTCAGTGGGAGGAATAGTGTCCCATCATTGGTGTCAGTGGGAGGAATAGTGCCCCATCATTGGTGTCAGTGGGAGGAATAGTGTCCCATCATTGGTGTCAGTGGGAGGAATAGTGTCCCATCATTGGTGTCAGTGGGAGGAATAGTGCCCCATCATTGGCGTCAGTGGGAGGAATAGTGTTTCACTGTTTACTGTATATCGGTGCAACCCATGGGGTGCAGTTTGGAGAACACTGCCTTAAAGGGTCAGTCCACTTTGCACTGATCTGTCAGTTTTAGATTTCCAATGGCAATTCCAACCTTCTACAAACCTTTTATGTGTAGCACCCTGATGTTTAGGCAGGGTTGCTATCAAATTTAGTTGCCAGGCGATAGTTGCCTTGGCCAATTGTTAGGAGATCAATTGAATTCCCCCTAATTCTGGAATTGCTGCACTTCTCTCTTCTGTCACTAGGTGGCCGGGTGTCTGGTGGCATTGGATAAGACAAGGGCATAGCAAGGACAGACTATGAATGAATAGGGTGTCTCAGCCAATGGGCAGGGATTTTCTCGATTCCCTTGGCCTGTTGGGAGAGCCTATTTATTTGGATGGGGTCAGGTGATCGGTGCTGTGGATGGGTGTTGTACTGCCCCGGGCTGCTAGGCCGGAAGCCTGAGGCCTATCCCGGGGGCATCTGGCTGCTAGGCTGTCTGAGGGCCTATCCAGAAGCAGGAGAGCAACGTAGAGTTGGGACTGCTGGCCTGCAGTCCAACTAGAAGTAGCAGTTCTGCCGGATGGGGGAACCAGCTGTGGTCGGACGTAGAGGGGAAGCTGTCGCCACTAAGGACCATCCGCCTTGTTACCGGAGACCACTGTGAGTAAGCTGAAGACAGTACCAGAGCAGACTTCTCATCAGCCGGGGACAGTGAAGAAGTGGGAAAACCTCAGCAAGTGCCAAGCCAGGGACCCAGCAGGACAGCAGAGGTGACGCTTGTAGAGCATCAGTGAGTGCCAAGCCAGGGACCCAGCAGTTAAGCGGGGGTGACGCTTGAGGAAGATACTGAGTGCTACCAGTGAAAGAGCTCAGGGGATCCAGTGGCCATTGGATCCAAAGTCTAGCGAAAGACTGGGAGCTCATTGAGTGAAGACCGACGACGGATGTTGGCTCAAACTTGTCTTGCATACACACGCTCACACAAAGTTGTCGGAAAATCCGATCGTTCTGAACGCAGTGACGTAAAACACGTACGTCGGGACTATAAACGGGGCAGTAGCCAATAGCTTTCGTCTCTTAATTTATTCTGAGCATGCGTGGCACTTTGTGCGTCGGATTTGTGTACACACGATCGGAATTTCCGACAACGGATTTTGTTGTCGGAAAATTTTATAGCCTGCTCTCAAACTTTGTGTGTCGGAAATTCCGATGGAAAATGTGTGATGGAGCCCACACACGGTCGGAATTTCCGACAACAAGGTCCTATCACACATTTTCCATCGGAAAATCCTATTGTGTGTACAGGGCATAAGACTGGGATGCCATTAAAGTTCACGTGCGTGTAAAGCCAGGCGTCCCAATACTTTTGGTAATATAGTGTATATGAAACTTGATCAATCCTAATGTACTGACGGCTGATCTCGTTTCTTGAGGCCAAGACAGTACAAATATCACCCAAATGACCCCTTTTTGGAAAGTAGACAATCCCAGGTATTTAGTAAGAGGCATATTGAGTTTTTTGAAGTTGTCATTTTTTTTTGTACCCTACGGACTTATGCCCCGTAAACACGTTCACGCTTTCCGATGGAAAATGTTTAATGGGAGCTTGTTGTCGGAAATTCCGAAGGCGTGTAGGCTCCATCGGACATTTTTCATCGGAATTTCCGTCACACAAAATTTGAGAGCTGCTTCTCAAATTTTACAACAACAAAACCCGTTGTCGAAAATTTCCGAGCGTGTGTAGACAATTCCGACGCACAAAGCTCCACGCATGCTCGAAGAGCCGCACTTGGCTATTGAACTTCATCTTTATCGGCTCGTCGTACGTGTTTGTACGCCACCGCGTTCTTGGCGTTCGGAATTTTACGACCAACTTTGTGTGACCGTGTGTAGGCAAGACAAGTTTGAGCCAACATCCGTCGGAAAAAAAAAAAAACAAAAACATGGATTTTGTTGTCGGAGAATCCTATTGTGCGTACGCGGCATTAAAGTTCATGTGCGTGTAAGGGCAGGCGTCCCAATTCTTTTGGTAATATAGTTTTATAGTGTTATATAGTGTAGCACATATGTAATTCAACTGAACCAGGAGCCACCGGTAACTGAACTGGCATTTTTTGGGTGGACTGATCCTTTAAGCCCCCGGGATGTTGTTCTTCTGATGCTACAGGCAAGGTGTTATTCCCAACACGGAAATGTTAAAGGTGAGAATCGCGGGCGGCCGGCCCTTCATCAAGATGATTTGTAGTGTTCTATATAAGTCCTGACATTTAACGTCCTCCATGATGTTTACAGGCCGGCTCTGGCCGGCCGGATTCCCGGGAAAGACCTCATCATGGAAGTATCTTTGCCCTGACAGTTATTTCCATAGCGGGTGGAACTGGCGCCAGCCCCTGCCAGCCTGCCATGCTCCTGTAAGGTCATCCCAAGATGAAATCCAATATCATTGGTATTAGCAAAATGGATAAACATCTGAGTTTAGCACTCAGCGCCGTCCTGTAGAATGGAGCGGACACCGGATAACCCGTCTAATCCGGACCCTCCGCACCAATTCTCAGTGCCAGTGCCTGATACATTCCTGGGATAATTTACCCCCCCCGGGTCATGTGTTCCTGCCGGGTGACCGGGGCGTGCTTCCCGGAATTAAACCATCACGGGGGACATCATGGGTGCCCCCTGGTGGTCGGGTCACCTTGTATAAGGATACAAAAAAGGGAACCTGTCAAGGTAACAACATGGTGCTTTATTTCCGTCAATGTCAGCTTAAATACTTCCAAGTTACTAACAAAATATCCTACCCAGTTCACTCTGCTGGACTACAGTGCACCTCCCAGGGTGGGGGTTCTATAGCCTAAATCAAGAGCGCCACTGCTGCTGTACTGTGCACGCTGCAGTCTTATCTCCCTGCCCAGTTCACCTCTGTGGACTACAGGACAACTCCCCCTAAGTAAGGGAAATAAGGAGAGAGGGAGGGGTGTTGTAGTTTAAATCAAGAACACTTCGTCATATCTATTTAACTGAGTGAAAAAAAAATCTACCTGTTGATTCTGCCGGAGATCCGCTGCTGTATAGTACTTGCTGCAGTCTTACCTTCCTTTCTAGGTCACCTCCGTGGGCTACAGAATAACTCCCCATATGTAAGGGAAATAAGGAAAGAGGGAGGGGTTCTGTAGTCTAAACCAAGAACGCCTGGTCATATCTGTTCAACAGAGTGAATAAAAACGACCTGTTGAATCTGCCAGAGACCCACTGCTGTACTGTGCACGCTGCAGTTTTTTCTTCCTGTCCAGTTCACCTCTGTGGACTACAGAACACCTCCAGCTATGTTATGGAGATAAAGAGAAAGAGAGATGGAGGGGTTCTGTAGTCTAAATCAAGAGTGCCTTGTCATATCTGTTCAACAAAGTGCAAACACTACCTGTTGATTCTGCTAGAGATCCAGTGCTGTACTGTGAATGCTGCAGTCTTATCTTCCTGTCCAGTTCACCTCTGTGGACTACAGAACAACACTCTCGTAACACTCCCTCATGTAGGGGAGATTGGGGGGGTGTTCTGTAGTCCTTACATACCTAACCTTGATCCCGCTCTGTTTACATTCCCCACCCAGCTTCTCGGTCCCCTGTCCACAGGTACACAGTTCAGGCCCAAAGACTGGTGGATAGACCGGCTGATATCTGTCTACCAGCTCCATAGAAGTCTATGGAACCAAACTGTGCACCTGTGGACATGGGATCGAGAAGCTGGGTGTGGAATGTAAACAGAGTGGGATCGAGAAACCGGATGGGGAATGTAAACAGAGTGGGATCGAGAAGCTGGGTGTGGAATGTAAACAGAGTGGGATCGAGAAACCGGATGGGGAATGTAATCAGAGTAGGATCGAGAAGCTGGGTGGGGAATGTAAACAGAGTGGGATCGAGAAGCTGGGTGGGGAATGTAAACAGAGTGGGATCGAGAAGCTGGGTGGGGAATGTAAGCAGAGTGGGATCGAGAAACCGGATGGGGAATGTAATCAGAGTGGGATCGAGAAGCTGGGTGGGGAATGTGAGCAGAGTGGGATCGAGAAACCGGATGGGGAATGTAATCAGAGTGGGATCGAGAAGCTGGGTGGGGAATGTAAGCAGAGTGGGATCGAGAAACCGGATGGGGAATGTAATCAGAGTGGGATCGAGAAGCCGGATGGGGAATGTAAGCAGAGTGGGATCGAGAAACCGGATGGGGAATGTAATCAGAGTGGGATCGAGAAGCTGGGTGGGGAATGTAAGCAGAGTGGGATCGAGAAACCGGATGGGGAATGTAATTAGAGTGGGATAGAGAAACCGGATGGGGAATGTAAACAGAGTGGGATCGAGAAGCCGGATGGGGAATGTAAGCAGAGTGGAATCGAGAAGCCGGATGGGGAATGTAAGCAGAGTGGAATCGAGAAGCCGGATGGGGAATGTAAACAGAGTGGGATCGAGAAGCCAGATGGGGAATGTAATCAGAGTGGGATCGAGAAGCCGGATGGGGAATGTAAGCAGAGTGGGATCGAGAAGCTGGGTGTGGAATGTAAACAGAGTGGGATCGAGAAGCTGGGTGGGGAATGTAATCAGAGTAGGATCGAGAAGCTGGGTGGGGAATGTAAACAGAGTGGGATCGAGAAGCTGGGTGGGGAATGTAAACAGAGTGGGATCGAGAAGCTGGGTGGGGAAAGTAAACAGAGTGGGATCGAGAAGCTGGGTGGGGAATGTAAGCAGAGTGGGATCGAGAAACCGGATGGGGAATGTAATCAGAGTGGGATCGAGAAGCCGGATGGGGAATGTAAGCAGAGTGGGATCGAGAAACCGGATGGGGAAAGTAAACAGAGTGGAATCGAGAAGCCGGATGGGGAATGTAAGCAGAGTGGAATCGAGAAGCCGGATGGGGAATGTAAACAGAGTGGGATCGAGAAGCCGGATGGGGAATGTAAGCAGAGTGGGATCGAGAAGCTGGGTGGGGAATGTAAACAGAGTGGGATCAAGAAGCTGGGTGGGGAATGTAAACAGAGTGGGATAGAGAAGCTGGGTGGGGAATGTAAGCAGAGTGGGATCGAGAAGCCGGATGGGGAATGTAATCAGAGTGGGATCGAGAAGCTGGGTGGGGAATGTAAGCAGAGTGGGATCGAGAAGCCGGATAGGGAATGT
Source organism: Aquarana catesbeiana (assembly GCA_037953035.1). Lineage (NCBI taxonomy): Eukaryota > Metazoa > Chordata > Amphibia > Anura > Ranidae > Aquarana > Aquarana catesbeiana. The sequence continues at coordinate 60,645 of JBBHAA010003300.1, forward strand.
AATCAGAGTGGGATCGAGAAGCTGGGTGGGGAATGTAAACAGAGTGGGATCGAGAAGCTGGGTGGGGAATGTAATCAGAGTGGAATCGAGAAGCTGGGTGGGGAATGTAATCAGAGTGGGATCGAGAAGCTGGGTGGGGAATGTAAACAGAGTGGGATCGAGAAGCTGGGTGGGGAATGTAATCAAAGTGGGATCGAGAAGCTGGGTGGGGAATGTAAGCAGAGTGGGATCGAGAAGCCGGATGGGGAATGTAAACAGAGTGGGATCGAGAAGCTGGGTGGGGAATGTAAACAGAGTGGGATCGAGAAACCGGATGGGGAATGTAATCAGAGTGGGATCAAGAAGCTGGGTGGGGAATGTAAACAGAGTGGGATCGAGAAACCGGATGGGGAATGTAAGCAGAGTGGGATCAAGAAGCCAGGTGGGGAATGTAAGCAGAGTGGGATCGAGAAGCAGGGTGGGGAATGTAATCAGAGTGGGATCAAGAAGCCGGATGGGGAATGTAAACAGAGTGGGATCGAGAAGCTGTGTGGGGAATGTAAACAGAGTGGGATCGAGAAACCGGATGGGGAATGTAAGCAGAGTGGGATCAAGAAGCCAGATGGGGAATGTAAGCAGAGTGGGATCAAGAAGCTGGGTGGGGAATGTAATCAGAGTGGGATCAAGGAGCCGGATGGGGAATGTAAACAGAGTGGGATAGAGAAGCTGGTTGGGGAATGTAAACAGAGTGGGATCGAGAAACCGGATGGGGAATGTAAGCAGAGTGGGATCAAGAAGCCGGGTGGGGAATGTAAACAGAGTGGGATCGAGAAGCTGGGTGGGGAATGTAAGCAGAGTGGGATCGAGAAGCCGGGTGGGGAATGTAAACAGAGTGGGTTCGAGAAGCTGGGTGGGGAATGTAATCAGAGTGGGATCGAGAAGCTGGGTGGAGAATGTAAGCAGAGTGGGATGGAGAAGCCGGGTGGGGAATGTAAACAGAGTGGGATCGAGAAGCTGGGTGGGGAATGTAAACAGAGTAGGATCGAGAAGCTGGGTGGGGAATGTAAACAGAGTGGGATCGAGAAGCTGGGTGGGGAATGTAAACAGAGTGGGATCGAGAAGCTGGGTGGGGAATGTAAACAGAGTGGGATCGAGAAGCTGGGTGGGGAGTGTAAGCAGAGTGGGATCGAGAAACCGGATGGGGAATGTAATCAGAGTGGGATCGAGAAGCCGGATGGGGAATGTAAGCAGAGTGGGATCGAGAAACCAGATGGGGAATGTAATCAGAGTGGGATCGAGAAGCTGGGTGGGGAATGTAAGCAGAGTGGGATCGAGAAACTGGATGGGGAATGTAATTAGAGTGGGACCGAGAAACCGGATGGGGAATGTAAACAGAGTGGGATCGAGAAGCCGGATGGGGAATGTAAGCAGAGTGGAATCGAGAAGCCGGATGGGGAATGTAAACAGAGTGGGATCGAGAAGCCAGATGGGGAATGTAAACAGAGTGGGATCGAGAAGCCGGATGGGGAATGTAAGCAGAGTGGGATCGAGAAGCTGGGTGGGGAATGTAAACAGAGTGGGATCAAGAAGCTGGGTGGAGAATGTAAACAGAGTGGGATCGAGAAGCTGGGTGGGGAATGTAATCAGAGTGGGATCGAGAAGCTGGGTGGGGAATGTAAGCAGAGTGGGATCGAGAAGCCGGATGGGGAATGTAATCAGAGTGGGATCGAGAAGCTGGGTGGGGAATGTAAGCAGAGTGGGATCGAGAAGCCGGATAGGGAATGTAATCAGAGTGGGATCGAGAAGCTGGGTGGGGAATGTAATCAGAGTGCAATCGAGAAGCTGGGAGGGGAATGTAAGCAGAGTGGGATCGAGAAACCGGATGGGGAATGTAATCAGAGTGGGATCGAGAAGCTGGGTGGGGAATGTAAACAGAGTGGGATCGAGAAGCTAGGTGGGGAATGTAATCAGAGTGGGATCGAGAAGCTGGGTGGGGAATGTAAGCAGAGTGGGATCAAGAAGCCGGATGGGGAATGTAAACAGAGTGGGATCGAGAAGCTGGGTGGGGAATGTAAACAGAGTGGGATCGAGAAACCGGATGGGGAATGTAATCAGAGTGGGATCAAGAAGCTGGGTGGGGAATGTAAACAGAGTGGGATCGAGAAACCGGATGGGGAATGTAAGCAGAGTGGGATCAAGAAGCCAGGTGGGGAATGTAAGCAGAGTGGGATCGAGAAGCTGGGTGGGGAATGTAATCAGAGTGGGATCAAGAAGCCGGATGGGGAATGTAAACAGAGTGGGATCGAGAAGCTGGGTGGGGAATGTAAACAGAGTGGGATCGAGAAACCGGATGGGGAATGTAAGCAGAGTGGGATCAAGAAGCCAGATGGGGAATGTAAGCAGAGTGGGATCAAGAAGCTGGGTGGGGAATGTAATCAGAGTGGGATCAAGGAGCCGGATGGGGAATGTAAACAGAGTGGGATAGAGAAGCTGGGTGGGGAATGTAAACAGAGTGGGATCGAGAAACCGGATGGGGAATGTAAGCAGAGTGGGATCAAGAAGCCGGGTGGGGAATGTAAACAGAGTGGGATCGAGAAGCTGGGTGGGGAATGTAAGCAGAGTGGGATCGAGAAGCCGGGTGGGGAATGTAAACAGAGTGGGTTCGAGAAGCTGGGTGGAGAATGTAAGCAGAGTGGGATGGAGAAGCCGGATGGGGAATGTAAGCAGAGTGGGATGGAGAAGCCGGGTGGGGAATGTAAACAGAGTGGGATCGAGAAGCTGGGTGGGGAATGTAAACAGAGTGGGATCGAGAAGCTGGGTAGGGAATGTAATCAGAGTGGGTTTGAGAAGCTGGGTGGGGAATGTAAACAGAGTGGGATCGAGAAACCGGATGGGGAATGTAAACAGAGTGGGATCGAGAAGCCGGATGGGGAATGTAATCAGAGTGGGATCGAGAAGCTGGGTGGGGAATGTAAACAGTGTGGGATCGAGAAGCTGGGTAGGGAATGTAAATAGTGTGGGATTGAGAAACCGGATGGGGAATGTAATCAGAGTGGGATCAAGAAACCGGATGGGGAATGTAAACAGAGTGGGATCGAGAAACCGGATGGGGAATGTAAACAGAGTGGGATCGAGAAACCGGATAGGGAATGTAATCAGAGTGGGATCAAGAAGCTGGGTGGGGAATGTAAACAGAGTGGGATCGAGAAGCCGGGTGGGGAATGTAATCAGAGTGGGATCGAGAAACCGGCTGGGGAATGTAAACAGAGTGGAATCGAGAAACCGGATGGGGAATGTAATCAGAGTGGGATCGAGAAACCGGATAGGGAATGTAATCAGAGTGGGATCAAGAAGCTGGGTGGGGAATGTAAACAGAGTTGGATCAAGAAACCAGGTGGGGAATGTAATCAGAGTGGGATCGAGAAGCTGGGTGGGGAATGTAAACAGTGTGGGATCGAGAAAACGGATGGGGAACGTAATCAGAGTGGGATCGAGAAACCGGATGGGGAATGTAAGCAGAGTGGGATCGAGAAACTGGATGGGGAATGTAAACAGAGTGGGATCGAGAAACCGGATGGGGAATGCAAACAGAGTGGGATCGAGAAACTGGATGGGGAATGTAATCAGAGTGGGATCGAGAAACCGGATGGGGAATGTAAACAGAGTGGGATCGAGAAGCTAGGTGGGGAATGTAAACAGAGTGGGATCGAGAAGCTGGGTGGGGAATGTATTCAGAGTGGGATCGAGAAGCTGGGTGGGGAATGTAAACAGAGTGGGATCGAGAAACCAGATGGGGAATGTAATCAGAGTAGGATAGAGAAACCGGATGGGGAATGTAAACAGAGTGGGATCGAGAAACCGGATGGAGAATGTAAACAGAGTGGAATCGAGAAACCGGATGGTTACTGTGATCAGAGTGGGATCGAGAAGCCGGATGGGGAATGTAAACAAAGTGGGATCGAGAAACCGGATGGGGAATGTAAACAGAGTGGGATGGAGAAGCTGGGTGCAGAATGTAAACAGAGTGGGATTGAGAAGCCGGGTGGGGAATATAATCAGAGTGGGATCGAGAAGCTAGGTGCGGAATGTAAACAGAGTGGGATTAAGAAGCTGGGTGGGGAATGTAAGCAGAGTGGGATAGAGAAGCTGGGTGGGGAATGTAAGCAGAGTGGGATCGAGAAACCGGATGGGGAATGTAAACAGAGTGGGATCGAGAAGCCGGATGGGGAATGTAAGCAGAGTGGGATAGAGAAGCTGGGTGGGGAATGTAAGCAGAGTGGGATCGAGAAACCGGATGGGGAATGTAAACAGAGTGGGATTGAGAAACCGGATGGGGAATGTAAACAGAGTGGGATCAAGAATCCGGATGGGGAATGTAAGCAGAGTGGGATCGAGAATCCGGATGGGGAATGTAAGCAGAGTGGGATCGAGAAGCCGGGTGGGGAATATAATCAGGGTGGGATCGAGAAGCTAGGTGGGGAATGTAAACAGTGTGGGATCGAAAAACCAGATGGGGAACGTAATCAGAGTGGGATAGAGAAACAGGATGGGGAATGTAATCAGAGTGGGATCGAGAAGCTGGGTGGGGAATGTAATCAGAGTGGGATTGAGAAACCGGATGGGGAACGTAAACAGAGTGGGATCGAGAAACCGGATGGGGAATGTAAACAGAGTGGTATAGAGAAGCTGGGTAGGGAATGTAAACAGAGTGGGATCGAGAAACCGGATGGGGAATGTGATCAGAGTGGGATTGAGAAACCGGATGGGGAATGTAAACAGAGTGGGATCGAGAAACCGGATAGGGAATGTAATCAGAGTGGGATCAAGAAGCTGGGTGGGGAATGTAAGCAGAGTGGGATCAAGAAGCCAGGTGGGGAATGTAAGCAGAGTGGGATCGAGAAGCTGGGTGGGGAATGTAATCAGAGTGGGATCAAGAAGCCGGATGGGGAATGTAAACAGAGTGGGATTGAGAAGCTGAGTGGGGAATGTAAACAGAGTGGGATCGAGAAACCGGATGGGGAATGTAAGCAGAGTGGGATCAAGAAGCTGGGTGGGGAATGTAAGCAGAGTGGGATCAAGAAGCCAGGTGGGGAATGTAAGCAGAGTGGGATCGAGAAGCTGGGTGGGGAATGTAATCAGAGTGGGATCAAGAAGCCGGATGGGGAATGTAAACAGAGTGGGATAGAGAAGCTGGGTGGGGAATGTAAACAGAGTGGGATCGAGAAACAAGATGGGGAATGTAAGCAGAGTGGGATCAAGAAGCCGGGTGGGGAATGTAAACAGAGTGGGATCGAGAAGCTGGGTGGGGAATGTAAGCAGAGTGGGATCGAGAAGCCGGGTGGGGAATGTAAACAGAGTGGGTTCGAGAAGCTGGGTGGGGAATGTAATCAGAGTGGGATCGAGAAGCTGGGTGGAGAATGTAAGCAGAGTGGGATCGAGAAGCCGGATGGGGAATGTAAGCAGAGTGGGATGGAGAAGCGGGGTGGGGAATGTAAACAGAGTGGGATCGAGAAGCTGGGTGGGGAATGTAAACAGAGTGGGATCAAGAAGCTGGGTAGGGAATGTAATCAGAGTGGGTTTGAGAAGCTGGGTGGGGAATGTAAACAGAGTGGGATCGAGAAACCGGATGGGGAATGTAAACAGAGTGGGATCGAGAAGCCGGATGGGGAATGTAATCAGAGTGGGATCGAGAAGCTGGGTGGGGAATGTAAACAGTGTGGGATCGAGAAGCTGGGTAGGGAATGTATATAGTGTGGGATCGAGAAACCGGATGGGGAATGTAAACAGAGTGGGATCGAGAAACCGGATGGGGAATGTAAACAGAGTGGGATCGAGAAACCGGATAGGGAATGTAATCAGAGTGGGATCAAGAAGCTGGGTGGGGAATGTAAACAGAGTGGGATCGAGAAGCCGGGTGGGGAATGTAATCAGAGTGGGATCGAGAAGCTGGGTGGGGAATGTAAACAGAGTGGGATCGAGAAACCGGATGGGGAATATAATCAGAGTGGGATCGAGAAACCGGATAGGGAATGTAATCAGAGTGGGATCAAGAAGCTGGGTGTGGAATGTAAACAGAGTGGGATCGAGAAGCCAGGTGGGGAATGTAAGCAGAGTGGGATCGAGAAGCTGGGTGGGGAATGTAATCAGAGTGGGATCAAGAAGCCGGATGGGGAATGTAAACAGAGTGGGATTGAGAAGCTGAGTGGGGAATGTAAACAGAGTGGGATCGAGAAACCGGATGGGGAATGTAAGCAGAGTGGGATCAAGAAGCTGGGTGGGGAATGTAAGCAGAGTGGGATCAAGAAGCCAGGTGGGGAATGTAAGCAGAGTGGGATCGAGAAGCTGGGTGGGGAATGTAATCAGAGTGGGATCAAGAAGCCGGATGGGGAATGTAAACAGAGTGGGATAGAGAAGCTGGGTGGGGAATGTAAACAGAGTGGGATCGAGAAACAAGATGGGGAATGTAAGCAGAGTGGGATCAAGAAGCCGGGTGGGGAATGTAAACAGAGTGGGATCGAGAAGCTGGGTGGGGAATGTAAGCAGAGTGGGATCGAGAAGCCGGGTGGGGAATGTAAACAGAGTGGGTTCGAGAAGCTGGGTGGGGAATGTAATCAGAGTGGGATCGAGAAGCTGGGTGGAGAATGTAAGCAGAGTGGGATCGAGAAGCCGGATGGGGAATGTAAGCAGAGTGGGATGGAGAAGCGGGGTGGGGAATGTAAACAGAGTGGGATCGAGAAGCTGGGTGGGGAATGTAAACAGAGTGGGATCAAGAAGCTGGGTAGGGAATGTAATCAGAGTGGGTTTGAGAAGCTGGGTGGGGAATGTAAACAGAGTGGGATCGAGAAACCGGATGGGGAATGTAAACAGAGTGGGATCGAGAAGCCGGATGGGGAATGTAATCAGAGTGGGATCGAGAAGCTGGGTGGGGAATGTAAACAGTGTGGGATCGAGAAGCTGGGTAGGGAATGTATATAGTGTGGGATCGAGAAACCGGATGGGGAATGTAAACAGAGTGGGATAGAGAAACAGGATGGGGAATGTAAACAGAGTGGGATCGAGAAACCGGATAGGGAATGTAATCAGAGTGGGATCAAGAAGCTGGGTGGGGAATGTAAACAGAGTGGGATCGAGAAGCCGGGTGGGGAATGTAATCAGAGTGGGATCGAGAAGCTGGGTGGGGAATGTAAACAGAGTGGGATCGAGAAACCGGATGGGGAATATAATCAGAGTGGGATCGAGAAACCGGATAGGGAATGTAATCAGAGTGGGATCAAGAAGCTGGGTGGGGAATGTAAACAGAGTGGGATCGAGAAGCCAGGTGGGGAATGTAATCAGAGTGGGATCGAGAAGCTGGGTGGGGAATGTAAACAGTGTGGCATCGAGAAAACGGATGGTGAACTTAATCAGAGTGGGATTGAGAAACCGGATGGGGAATGTAAGCAGAGTGGGATCGAGAAACCGGATGGGGAATGTAAACAAAGTGGGATCGAGAAACCGGATGGGGAATGCAAACAGAGTGGGATCGAGAAACTGGATGGGGAATGTAATCAGAGTGGGATCGAGAAACCGGATGGGGAATGTAAACAGAGTGGGATCGAGAAGCTAGGTGGGGAATGTAAACAGAATGGGATCGAGAAGCTGGGTGGGGAATGTATTCAGAGTGGGATCGAGAAGCTGGGTGGGGAATGTAAACAGAGTGGGATCGAGAAACCGGATGGGGAATGTAATCAGAGTGGGATAGAGAAACCGGATGGGGAATGTAAACAGAGTGGGATCGAGAAACCGGATGGAGAATGTAAACAGAGTGGAATTGAGAAACCGGATGGTTACTGTGATCAGAGTGGGATCGAGAAACCGGATGGGGAATGTATAAAAAGTGGAATGGAGAAGCTGGGTGCAGAATGTAAACAGAGTGGGATTGAGAAGCCGGGTGGGGAATATAATCAGAGTGGGATCGAGAAACTAGGTGCGGAATGTAAACAGAGTGGGATTAACAAGCTGGGTGGGGAATGTAAACAGAGTGGGATCGAGAAGCCGGATGGGGAATGTAAGCAGAGTGGGATAGAGAAGCTGGGTGGGGAATGTAAGCAGAGTGGGATCAAGAAACCGGATGGGGAATGTAAACAGAGTGGGATCGAGAAGCCGGATGGGGAATGTAAGCAGAGTGGGATAGAGAAGCTGGGTGGGGAATGTAAGCAGAGTGGGATCGAGAAACCGGATGGGGAATGTAAACAAAGTGGGATTGAGAAACCGGATGGGGAATGTAAACAGAGTGGGATCAAGAATCCGGATGGGGAATGTAAGCAGAGTGGGATCGAGAATCCGGATGGGGAATGTAAGCAGAGTGGGATCGAGAATCCGGATGGGGAATGTAAGCAGAGTGGGATCGAGAAGCCGGGTGGGGAATATAATCAGGGTGGGATTGAGAAGCTGGGTGGGGAATGTAAACAGTGTGGGATCGAAAAACCGGATGGGGAATGTAATTAGAGTGGGATCAAGAAACCGGATGGGGAATGTAAACAGAGTGGGATCGAGAAACCGGATGGGGAATGTAAACAGAGTGGGATCGAGAAACTGGATAGGGAATGTAATCAGAGTGGGATCAAGAAGCTGGGTGGGGAATGTAAACAGAGTGGGATCGAGAAGCCGGGTGGGGAATGTAATCAGAGTGGGATCGAGAAGCTGGGTGGGGAATGTAAACAGAGTGGGATTGAGAAACCGGATAGGGAATGTAAACAGAGTGGAATCGAGAAACCGGATGGGGAATGTAATCAGAGTGGGATCGAGAAACCGGATAGGGAATGTAATCAGAGTGGGATCAAGAAGCCAGGTGGGGAATGTAATCAGAGTGGGATCGAGAAGCTGGGTGGGGAATGTAAACAGAGTGGAATCGAGAAACCGGATGGGGAATGTAATCAGAGTGGGATCGAGAAACCAGATAGGGAATGTAATCAGAGTGGGATCAAGAAGCCAGGTGGGGAATGTAATTAGAGTGGGATCGAGAAGCCTGGTGAGGAATGTAAACAGAGTGGGATCGAGAAGCCAGGTAGGGAATGTAATCAGAGTGGGATCGAGAAACCGGATGGGGAATGTAAACAGAGTGGGATCGAGAAGCTAGGTGGGGAATGTAAACAGAGTGGGATCGAGAAGCTGGGTGGGGAATGTATTCAGAGTGGGATCGAGAAGCTGGGTGGGGAATGTAAACAGAGTGGGATCGAGAAACCGGATGGGGAATGTAAACAGAGTGGGATCGAGAAACCGGATGGAGAATGTAAACAGAGTGGAATCGAGAAACCGGATGGTTACTGTGATCAGAGTGGGATTGAGAAACCGGATGGGGAATGTAAACAAAGTGGGATCGAGAAACCGGATGGGGAATGTAAACAGAGTGGGATGGAGAAGCTGGGTGCAGAATGTAAACAGAGTGGGATTGAGAAGCCGGGTGGGGAATATAATCAGAGTGGGATCGAGAAGCTAGGTGCGGAATGTAAACAGAGTGGGATTAAGAAGCTGGGTGGGGAATGTAAACAGAGTGGGATTAAGAAGCTGGGTGGGGAATGTAAACAGAGTGGGATCGAGAAGCCGGATGGGGAATGTAAGCAGAGTGGGATAGAGAAGCTGGGTGGGGAATGTAAGCAGAGTGGGATCGAGAAACCGGATGGGAATGTAAACAGAGTGGGATCGAGAAGCCGGATGGGGAATGTAAGCAGAGTGGGATAGAGAAGCTGGGTGGGGAATGTAAGCAGAGTGGGATCGAGAAACCGGATGGGAATGTAAACAGAGTGGGATAGAAAAAACGGATGGGGAATGTAAACAGAGTGGGATCAAGAATCCGGATGGGGAATGTAAGCAGAGTGGGATCGAGAATCCGGATGGGGAATGTAAGCAGAGTGGGATCGAGAAGCCGGGTGGGGAATATAATCAGGGTGGGATCGAGAAGCTGGGTGGGGAATGTAAACAGTGTGGGATCGAAAAACCGGATGGGGAACGTAATCAGAGTGGGATCGAGAAACAGGATGGGGAATGTAATCAGAGTGGGATCGAGAAGCTGGGTGGGGAATCTAATCAGAGTGGGATTGAGAAACCGGATGGGGAACGTAAACAGAGTGGGATCGAGAAACCGGATGGGGAATGTAAACAGAGTGGGATAGAGAAGCCGGGTAGGGAATGTAAACAGAGTGGGATCGAGAAACCGGATGGGGAATGTGATCAGAGTGGGATCGAGAAGCTGGGTGGGGAATGTAAACAGAGTGGGATCGAGAAGCTGGTTGGGGAAGGTAAACAGAGTGGGATCGAGAAGCTGGGTGGGGAATGTAATCAGAGTGGGATTGAGAAGCTGGGTGGGGAATATAAACAGAGTGGGATCGAGAACCCGGATGGGGAACGTAAACAGAGTGGGATTGAGAAACCGGATGGGGAATGTAAACAGAGTGGGATCGAGAAACCGGATGGGGAATGTAATCAGAGTGGGATCGAGAAACCGGATGGGGAATGTAAACAGAGTGGGATCGAGAAGCCGGATGGGGAATGTAAACAGAGTGGGATCAAGAAACCGGATGGGGAATGTAATCAGAGTGGGATCGAGAAACCAGATGGGGAATGTAAACAAAGTGGGATCGAGAAACCGGATGGGGAATGTAATCAGAGTGGGATCGAGAAGCTAGGTGCGGAATGTAAACAGAGTGGGATCGAGAAGCTGGGTGGGGAATGTAAACAGAGTGGGATTGAGAAGCCGGGTGGGGAATACAATCAGAGTGGGATCGAGAAGCCAGGTGGGGAATGTAATCAGAGTGAGATCGAGAAGCCAGGTGGGGAATGTAATCAGAGTGAGATCGAGAAGCCGGGTGGGGAATGTAATCAGAGTGGGATCGAGAAGCTGGGTGGGGAATGTAAACAGAGTGAGATCGAGAAGCCGGGTGGGGAATGTAAACAGAGTGAGATCGAGAAGCCGGGTGGGGAATGTAATCAGAGTGGGATCGAGAAGCTGGGTGGGGAATGTAAACAGAGTGAGATCGAGAAGCTGGGTGGGGAATGTAATCAGAGTGGGATCAAGAAGCTGGGTGGGGAATGTAAACAGAGTGAGATCGAGAAGCTGGGTGGAGAATGTAATCAGAGTGGGATCGAGAAGCTGGGTGGGGAATGTAAACAGAGTGGGATTGAGAAGCCTGGTGGGGAATGTAATCAGAGTGGGATCGAGAAGCTGGGTGGGGAATGTAAACAGTGTGGGATCGAGAAGCCGGGTGGGGAATGTAATCAGAGTGGGATCAAGAAACCGGATGGGGAATGTAAACAGAGTGGGATCGAGAAACCGGATGGGGAATGTAAACAGAGTGGGATCGAGAAACCGGATAGGGAATGTAATCAGAGTGGGATCAAGAAGCTGGGTGGGGAATGTAAACAGAGTGGGATCGAGAAGCCTGGTGGGGAATGTAATCAGAGTGGGATCGAGAAGCTGGGTGGGGAATGTAAACAGAGTGGGATCGAGAAAGCGGATGGGGAATGTAAACAGAGTGGAATCGAGAAACCGGATGGGGAATGTAATCAGAGTGGGATCGAGAAACCTGATAGGGAATGTAATCAGAGTGGGATCAAGAAGCTGGGTAGGGAATGTAAACAGAGTGGGATCGAGAAGCCAGGTGGGGAATGTAATCAGAGTGGGATCGAGAAGCTGGGTGGGGAATGTAAACAGTGTGGGATCGAGAAGCTGGGTGGGGAATGTAATCAGAGTAGGATCGAGAAGCTGGGTGGGGAATGTAAACAGAGTGGGATCGAGAAGCTGGGTGGGGAGTGTAAGCAGAGTGGGATCGAGAAACCGGATGGGGAATGTAATCAGAGTGGGATCGAGAAGCCGGATGGGGAATGTAAGCAGAGTGGGATCGAGAAACCAGATGGGGAATGTAATCAGAGTGGGATCGAGAAGCTGGGTGGGGAATGTAAGCAGAGTGGGATCGAGAAACTGGATGGGGAATGTAATTAGAGTGGGACCGAAAAACCGGATGGGGAATGTAAACAGAGTGGGATCGAGAAGCCGGATGGGGAATGTAAGCAGAGTGGAATCGAGAAGCCGGATGGGGAATGTAAACAGAGTGGGATCGAGAAGCCAGATGGGGAATGTAAACAGAGTGGGATCGAGAAACCGGATGGGGAATGTAATCAGGGTGGGATCGAGAAGCTGGGTGGGGAATGTAAACAGAGTGGGATCGAGAAACCGGATGGGGAATGTAATCAGAGTGGGATCGAGAAACCGGATGGGGAATGTAATCAGAGTGGGATCGAGAAACCGGATGGGGAATGTAATCACGGTGGGATCGAGAAGCTGGGTGGGGAATGTAAACAGAGTGGGATCGAGAAGCTGGTTGGGGAATGTAAACAGAGTGGGATCGAGAAACCGGATGGGGAATGTAATCAGAGTGGGATCGAGAAACCGGATGGGGAATGTAATCAGGGTGGGATCGAGAAGCTGGGTGAGAACTGGGGGACAGACTGACCTGGGGGGATTATACTGGGGGACAGAATGACCTGGGGGGATTATACTGGGGGACAGACTGACCTGGGGGGATTATACTGGGGGACAGACTGACCTGGGGGGGATTATACTGGGGGACAGAATGACCTGGGGGGGATTATACTGGGTGACAGACTGACCTGGGAAGATTATACTGGGAGACAGACTGACCAGGGAGGGATTATACTGGGGGACAGATTTACCTGGGGGGATTATACTGGGGGACAGACTGACCTGGGGGGATTATACTGGTGGACAGACTGACCAGGGGGGGATTATACTGGGGGACAGACTGACCTGGGGGGATTATACTGGGGGACAGAATGACCTGGGGGGATTATACTGGGGGACAGACTGACCTGGGGGGATTATACTGGGTGACAGACTGACCAGGGAGGGATTATACTGGGGGACAGACTGACCTGGGGGGATTATACTGGGGGACAGATTGACCCGGGGGATTATACTTGGGGACAGACTGACCTGGGAGGATTATACTGGGGGACAGACTGACCTGGGGGGATTATACTGGGGGACAGACTGACCTGGGGGGATTATACTGGGGGACAGACTGACCTGGGGGAATTATACTGGGGGACAGACTGACCTGGGAAGATTATACTGGGGGACAGAGTGACCTGGGAAGATTATACTGGGGGACAGACTGACCTGGGGGGATTATACTGGGGGACAGACTGACCTGGGGGGATTGTACTAGGGGACAGACTGACCTGGGGGATTATACTGGGGGACAGACTGACCTGGGGAGATTATACTGGGGGACAGACTGACCTGGGGGGATTATAATGGGGGACAGACTGACCTGGGGAGATTATACTGGGGGACAGACTGACCTGGGGGATTATAATGGGGGACAGACTGACCTGGGGGGATTATACTGGGGGACAGACTGACCTGGGAAGATTATACTGGGGGACAGACTGACCAGGAAGGGATTATACTGGGGGACAGACTTACCTGGGGGGATTATACTGGGGGACAGACTGACCTGGGGGGATTATACTGGGGGATAGACTGACCTGGGAAGATTATACTGGGGGACAGACTGACCAGGGAGGGATTATACTGGGGGACAGACTTACCTGGGGGGATTATACTGGGGGACAGACTGACCTGGGAAGATTATACTGGGGGACAGACTGACCAGGGAGGGATTATACGGGGGGACAGACTGACCTGGGAAGATTATACTGGGGGACAGACTGACCTGGGAAGATTATACTGGGGGACAGACTGACCTGGGAAGATTATACTGGGGGACAGACTGACCAGGGAGGGATTATACTGGGGGACAGACTGACCTGGGAAGATTATACTGGGGGACAGACTGACCTGGGAAGAATATACTGGGGGACAGACTGACCTGGGGGGATTATACTGGGGGACAGACTGACCTGGGGGGATTGTACTAGGGGACAGACTGACCTGGGGGATTATACTGGGGGACAGACTGACCTGGGGAGATTATACTGGGGGACAGACTGACCTGGGGGGATTATAATGGGGGACAGACTGACCTGGGGAGATTATACTGGGGGACAGACTGACCTGGGGGGATTATAATGGGGGACAGACTGACCTGGGGGGATTATACTGGGGCACAGACTGACCTGGGGGGATTATACTGGGGGACAGACTGACCTGGGAAGAGTATACTGGGGGACAGACTGACCTGAGGGGGATTATACTGGGGGAAAGACTGACCTGGGAAGATTATACTGGGGGACAGACTGACCAGGGAGGGATTATACTGGGGGACAGACTTACCTGGGGGGATTATACTGGGGGACAGACTGACCTGGGGGGATTATACTGGGGGACAGACTGACCTGGGAAGATTATACTGGGGGACAGACTGACCAGGGAGGGATTATACTGGGGGACAGACTTACCTGGGGGGATTATACTGGGGGACAGACTGACCTGGGAAGATTATACTGGGGGACAGACTGACCTGGGAAGATTATACTGGGGGACAGACTGACCAGGGAGGGATTATACTGGGGGACAGACTTACCTGGGGGGATTATACTGGGGGACAGACTGACCTGGGAAGATTATACTGGGGGACAGACTGACCAGGGAGGGATTATACTGGGGGACAGACTGACCTGGGAAGATTATACTGGGGGACAGACTGACCAGGAAGGGATTATACTGGGGGACAGACTTACCTGGGGGGATTATACTGGGGGACAGACTGACCTGGGGGGATTATACTGGGGGATAGACTGACCTGGGAAGATTATACTGGGGGACAGACTGACCAGGGAGGGATTATACTGGGGGACAGACTTACCTGGGGGGATTATACTGGGGGACAGACTGACCTGGGAAGATTATACTGGGGGACAGACTGACCAGGGAGGGATTATACTGGGGGACAGACTGACCTGGGAAGATTATACTGGGGGACAGACTGACCTGGGAAGATTATACTGGGGGACAGACTGACCTGGGAAGATTATACTGGGGGACAGACTGACCAGGGAGGGATTATACTGGGGGACAGACTGACCTGGGAAGATTATACTGGGGGACAGACTGACCTGGGAAGATTATACTGGGGGATAGACTGACCTGGGGGGATTATACTGGGGGACAGACTGACCTGGGGGGATTGTACTAGGGGACAGACTGACCTGGGGGATTATACTGGGGGACAGACTGACCTGGGGAGATTATACTGGGGGACAGACTGACCTGGGGGGATTATAATGGGGGACAGACTGACCTGGGGAGATTATACTGGGGGACAGACTGACCTGGGGGGATTATAATGGGGGACAGACTGACCTGGGGGGATTATACTGGGGGACAGACTGACCTGGGGGGATTTTACTGGGGGACAGACTGACCTGGGAAGAGTATACTGGGGGACAGACTGACCTGAGGGGGATTATACTGGGGGACAGACTGACCTGGGAAGATTATACTGGGGGACAGACTGACCAGGGAGGGATTATACTGGGGGACAGACTTACCTGGGGGGATTATACTGGGGGACAGACTGACCTGGGGGGATTATACTGGGGGACAGACTGACCTGGGAAGATTATACTGGGGGACAGACTGACCAGGGAGGGATTATACTGGGTAACAGACTTACCTGGGGGGATTATACTGGGGGACAGACTGACCTGGGAAGATTATACTGGGGGACAGACTGACCAGGGAGGGATTATACTGGGGGACAGACTGACCTGGGAAGATTATACTGGGGGACAGACTGACCTAGGAAGATTATACTGGGGGACAGACTGACCTGGGGGGATTATATTGGGGACAAACTGACCTGGGAAGATTATACTGGGGGACAGACTGACCTGAGGGGGATTATACTGGGGGACAGACTGACCTGGGGGGATTATACTGGGGGACAGACTGACCTGGGGGGATTGTACTGGGGGACAGACTGACCTGGGGGGATTTTACTGGGGGACAGACTGACCTGGGAAGAGTATACTGGGGGACAGACTGACCTGAGGGGGATTATACTGGGGGACAGACTGACCTGGGAAGATTATACTGGGGGACAGACTGACCAGGGAGGGATTATACTGGGGGACAGACTTACCTGGGGGGATTATACTGGGGGACAGACTGACCTGGGGGGATTATACTGGGGGACAGACTGACCTGGGAAGATTATACTGGGGGACAGACTGACCAGGGAGGGATTATACTGGGGGACAGACTGACCTGGGAAGATTATACTGGGGGACAGACTGACCTGGGAAGATTATACTGGGGGACAGACTGACCTGGGAAGATTATACTGGGGGACAGACTGACCAGGGAGGGATTATACTGGGGGACAGACTGACCTGGGAAGATTATACTGGGGGACAGACTGACCTGGGAAGATTATACTGGGGGATAGACTGACCTGGGGGGATTATACTGGGGGACAGACTGACCTGGGGGGATTGTACTAGGGGACAGACTGACCTGGGGGATTATACTGGGGGACAGACTGACCTGGGGAGATTATACTGGGGGACAGACTGACCTGGGGGGATTATAATGGGGGACAGACTGACCTGGGGAGATTATACTGGGGGACAGACTGACCTGGGGGGATTATAATGGGGGACAGACTGACCTGGGGGGATTATACTGGGGGACAGACTGACCTGGGGGGATTTTACTGGGGGACAGACTGACCTGGGAAGAGTATACTGGGGGACAGACTGACCTGAGGGGGATTATACTGGGGGACAGACTGACCTGGGAAGATTATACTGGGGGACAGACTGACCAGGGAGGGATTATACTGGGGGACAGACTTACCTGGGGGGATTATACTGGGGGACAGACTGACCTGGGGGGATTATACTGGGGGACAGACTGACCTGGGAAGATTATACTGGGGGACAGACTGACCAGGGAGGGATTATACTGGGTAACAGACTTACCTGGGGGGATTATACTGGGGGACAGACTGACCTGGGAAGATTATACTGGGGGACAGACTGACCAGGGAGGGATTATACTGGGGGACAGACTGACCTGGGAAGATTATACTGGGGGACAGACTGACCTAGGAAGATTATACTGGGGGACAGACTGACCTGGGGGGATTATATTGGGGACAAACTGACCTGGGAAGATTATACTGGGGGACAGACTGACCTGAGGGGGATTATACTGGGGGACAGACTGACCTGGGGGGATTATACTGGGGGACAGACTGACCTGGGGGGATTGTACTAGGGGACAGACTGACCTGGGGGGATTATACTGGGGGACAGACTGACCTGGGGAGATTATACTGGGGGACAGACTGACCTGGGGGATTATAATGGGGGACAGACTGACCTGAGGGGATTATACTGGGGGACAGACTGACCTGGGGGGATTATATTGGGGGACAGACTGACCTGGGGGGATTATACTGGGGGACAGACTGACCTTGGGGGATTATACTGGGGGACAGACTGACCTGGGGGGGATTATACTGGAGGACAGACTGACCTGGGGGGATTATACTAGGGGACAGACTGACCTGGGGGGGATTATACTGGAGGACAGACTGACCTGGGGGGATTATACTAGGGGACAGGTGTACAGGAAAACACTGTGCTAACTAATGTGAAAAAAGGAGAGAGGAGCAGCTACATACAGTATGACAAATACAATAGATAAATAATAGAAAAAATGTAGCGCATAGTATATGTGTAAATAAACTGAAAATAAAAGAATATTATTCAATTACACTTCAGTCCGGAAATATTGGTGAAACATAGACCCGATATGATGTAATCAACACAAAGTCAATAAACCAATAAGTGATAATTGAGGGGTATAATGTCCCACTGCATGGAGATGTGGATATAATCCCAAAAGGGAGATGATGTTCCAACAGTTGGCAAATGGTATATGGATCCGTGGAGAGAAGGCACATCAACCCAACAAGGACATCATGGAAAAGATGGTATATAGAGACTCCGCAGTAGATTATGAATCCGGAAGATAGAATATCCCTCATGGAACTGGAGTAAATACTCACTCCCGTTCAGATAGTATGTGGAAAGAAAAAAATATATGCCTCCACATGGTGCAGGTAAAAGGGGATGTTTTTTATTGCTAAAAAAACTTTACAATTAAAACGTGATCACAGCCAAGTAAAAAGAATAGGCAACATGGAGGAGGATAAATGTTTTATAAATATCAGGAACCTGGAGCGGATGATTTATGCCCCAGTAGAAGACCCCTAGGTCGAAACGCGTAGGGCCCATTTATCCTCCTCCATGTTGCCAATTCTTTTTACTTGGCTGTGATCACGTTTTAATTGTAAAGACCCCCCCCATAAGGATGGCGCCCCCCTGTGGTGGGAGGGGTGTATACTAGACATGTGCAGAACAAAAAAAAATGTTTTGTTTCGATTCATTATTTACATAAATTTGTTTAGTTACATTTGTTTAATTCGTTTCCGGAATTCGTTTTGTTTATTCGAGTTTGAATCGGTTCTGAATTCGGTCGAAGTGAACTCAATTCAACAGAATTCAAAAAAATTTGAATCGATTTGAATTCAAATTTCATTCCAAATTAAAATTTATTCTATTCAAAATTCCAATTTTTGGAGATGGTTATATTCTTTATTTTCCATTCTATTCTATTGTTTTATTTTCTATTCTATTCTTTTATGTGATATTATATTGTATTCTTTTCTATTCTATTCAAATTTGAATATTATCTATTCGGAATTCACATTTTTCGAAGATGGTTATATTCTTTCTATTCCATTCTATTCTATTGTTTTTTTCTATTCTATTCTATTCTTTTCTATTTTATTCTTTTATTTTTGATTCTATTCTTTTATTTGATATTCTATTCTATTCTATTTAAATTTGAATTTTTTCTATTCAAAATTCAAATTTCGGAAAATGGTTATATTGTGATATTCTTTCTATCCTATTCTATTATTTTTTCTATTCTATTCAATTCGTTTCTATTATTTCATATGCTATTCTTTTCTATTCTATTTTTTCTATTCTATTCAAATTTGAATTTATTCTATCCGAAATTCAAATTTCGGAACATGGTTATATCGTTATAGTCTTTCTATTCTATTGTTTTTTCTTATTCTATTCTATTTTGTCCTATTATTTAACTTTCTATTCTTTTCTATTCTATTCAAATTCAAATTTATTCTATCCGATATTCAAATTTTCGGAAGAAGGTTATATTCTTTCTGTTGTATTCTATTCTATTGTTTTTGTCTATCCTATTCCTTTTTATTCTGTCATTTTTTTCTATTCTATTTTTTTCTATTCTACTCAAATTCAAATTCATTCTATCTGAAATTCATATTTCAGAAGAAGGTTATATTCTTTCTATTTTATTCTATTCTATTGTTTTTTCTATCCTATTCTTTTTAATCTAATCTATTCTTTTTTTTCTGTTCTATTCTTTTCTATTCTATTTGAGTTCACATTTATTCTATTTGAAATTCGAATTTCAAAAGATGTTATATTCTATTTTATTCTATTCTGTTATTTTCTATTCTATTCTGTTATTTTCTATTCTATTTTGTTCTGTTTTACTCTATTCTTTTCTATTCTATTCTCTTATTTTATATTCTACTCCTTTATTCTCTATTCTATCCCTTTATTTTATATTCTATTTTTTCTATTCTTTTATTTTGTATTCTGTTCTGTTTTACTCTATTTTATTCTACCCTTTTGTTTTCTATTCTATTATTTTCTATTCTATTCTTTTATATTCCTTTATTTTCTATTCTTATTTATTCTCTTCTAAAATGTTCTATTCTATTCTTTTCTATTCTATTTGATTTCAAATGTATTCTATTTGAAATTTGAATTTCAGAAGATGGTTATATTCTATTTTATTCTATTCAATCTATTTTATTCTATTCTATTCTGTTATTTTCTATTTTATTCTGTTCTTTTATTTTGTATTCTATTTTGTTCTGTTTTACTCTATTCTTTTCTATTCTATTCTCTTATTTTATATTCTATTCCTTTATTCTCTATTCTATCCATTCATTCTCTATTCTATCCATTTATAAACATTGTTTTACCCCCACTCCAGATCCACCCCCTAAATTTCCCCTCCTAGCACAACCCCCCCCCCCCCTAAACAAAAATGTCCCCTCCTAGCACAATTCTTCTCCCCCCCTTCACCATATCACCTCTTCTAGCACAAACCCCCCAAATCCCCCTTCCTAGCACAAATCCTCCTAAATCACAACTCCTAGCAATTCTTACCCCCTGACAACCCCCACCCCCACCCCCCGAAATTGTCCCGGCCCTGACTAGATCCATGATCCAATTACTGTTGACTCACTCACTACCTCTGCTGGAAGTCTGATCCAATCATCAACTACTCTTTCTGTAAAGTAATACTTTCTAAGGTTCATTTTGAACTTTCCTCCTGCTAGGTCATGTCTCCGTGTTCTTAGCTTTATATCCACTTGCAGACCGCAATACATACATCTACATATATATATATATATATATATATATATATATATATATATATATATATATACGTTGCGGCTTGCAAGTGGTTTACCGGAACTAGATATTTGCAAGTCGTTTCATTCTGAAATTAGCTTTCGGACTAAATTGGGCATATTCGTTCGTTTGGAAGCATCCGAATGAGCGAAAAAGACTCTTTAGAGGAATGCATACGAAAACAAATTTTCAGAAAGAACGAAAAAGAACAAAAATAAGAAAATAAGAACGAGCATCAGAAAATCCAAAATAACGAAAAACGATTTAACCTACGAGTATAACTAATCGATTACGTTGGGATAATTCGTTTTTATTCGTTTTTGTTTCATTGTTCTTTTTTTTTTTTTTCGTTTATCCGATTATTCGTTATGAACGGTATTTGTTACTTTGGATCATTTGGAACTTGGGAATGCGTTCGTATTCGTTCTGTTCCATTCGTTTAGATGCGGTATTCATAATTTCGGATAATTAGTAAATTGGGATACATTCGTATTTATTACATTCACTAACAGTCAGGCAAATTTGAAAGGAAATTCCAATACCTATAATTTAATAGTTTATAATAGCTTTTTTATTATTATTATTTAATATTATTAATAATAATAATAATAATAATAATAATGATTAAAAAAAACTATAATAACAGTTAATATTTTAATTAAAATAGAAAATACGAAAAACTTAATTTTTTCAGTTGTGCACATGTCTAAGCCAGCAAATGTCTTACTCATGAAAGCAGTCCAAGCAGCTTATTAGCCGCTGGATCACTTTCAGAGGCAGCGGGAGGGTTGTCCCGCAGCTCAACAGGGTTTCTCGGGCTTACCCCTTTTACCGGTAAGCCTGGGAAACGATCTGACGGTTCGCATGGCTGGTCATAGAGGTGAACAGAGAGCAGACCGTCTCTGATCACTTCTATGATCTTGGAGGACCGGAGCGACGTTATGACGTCACTTTCGGTCTAGGGCGGAAGTAAACAATTAAAAAAAAAATTAAAAAAATGTAAGAATCAGATCAAAATTTTTCTTTTGATCTTTTGCTTTTAAAGGTAGAAGAGAGTCCCCAGATCTCTCCATAAAGAGGACTTGTCATCCCTTATTTCTTATTGTATTTCTTGTAGTAAGAATAAAAAGTGCCAAAAAAAATAAATGAAAGGGACAGTGTAAAAAGAAATAAAAAGAAAAAAAAAAAAACTTAAAGTGCCCCCATCCCTCCATGCTCGCGTGCAAAAGTGAATGCATACGTAAGTCGCACGCCCATACGTAAACGTTGTTTGCACCACACATTTGAGGTATCGCCACGAACGTTACAGCGAGAGCAATAATTCTAGCACTAGACCTCCTCTGTAACTCTAAACTGGTAACCTGTACAAAACCACTGAGGGCCCCGCGTCCTGTATTAACGATTGGGTCCCGGGACTGTCGGTTCCGGGTCACCTGATCGCTGTGATAGCCTCTGATTGGCTAATACAATGATCAGTCACTGTGAGCCCTCCCCTAGGTTTCCTTCCTCTTCTGAGTGAAGAGAAGGATACATTGTATGTTCCCTTTTCTTGCAGGAGAGTAGTGTGTAAACAAAAATGAATTAAAAAAAAAAAAAAAAACAGTTAAAAAAAATGAAAAAATATATATAAATAAAGAACAAGATCAAGGTTGCCAGGGTTAGTGTTAAGGTCAAAGGTCAAAGTCAGCATATTTTGGGTAGAAGTAAAAAAAAATAATTAAAAAATAATGTTTACATTGGCATCAGTGTCAGTGCGTTTTAAGCAGGATAAAAAAAAAAAAAAAATGCAAAATGCGCACTATTGTTTCTGGGCTGTACTTTGAGTACAGACGACTAACACACACATATGTGATATCGCTGCGATCCGCAGGATCGGAAGAATTTATTTTGGGTTGTTCTTTGGTGGTAAATTCTTGCTAGTAGCAAAAATTATACAGCTAAATAAAAAAAAAAATAATTTTTTCCCGTGAAAGAGCACAAAAGCTTGCGCTTTTGCGCACATTCTGCATCATTCCTTACTTCCTATTATATTTCTTGTAATAGGAATAAAAGTGATAAAAAAATTAATAAAAAATTAAAGCGCCCCCCATCCCTCCGTGCTCACGTGCAGAAATGAACGCATACCGCACACACACGTAAACGGTGTTACCACCACACATGTGAGGTATCGCCGTGAATGTTACAGCGAAATCAATAATTTGAGCACCAGACCTCCTCTGTAACTCTAAACAGGTAACCTGTACAAATTCACTGAGAGCCCCACGTCCCATACTAACGACATGAGTTTTTTGCTCAAAGTCCCCTGGGCGGGTCGAAACGTGTTGGGGTAGCGAGGCTAAGAAGGAGACAGGCTGAGGCTGCTATTACTTGTGTGACGGATGGGTTTGCTTTTGGGATACTTTTTCAGCTCTCAAGTTTTTTGCACATTTTGTGAAAGAGCACAAAAGCTTGCGCTTTTGCGCACGTTCTGCATCATCCCTTATTTTGTATTATATTTCTTTTAATAAGAATAAAAGTAAAAAAAAAATTAATTAAAGGGACAGTGTAAAAAAAAAAAAAAAGAAGAAAAAAACCCAAAAACATAAAGCACCCCTATCCCTTAATGCTCGCATATTTCTTGTAAAAGAAAATTAAAGGGACAGTGTAAAAAAAAAAAAAAAAAGAAAAATACAAAAGAAGAAAAAAAAATTGGAAAAAAAAAACTTAAAGCGCCCCCATCCCTCCGTGCTCACGTGCAGAAATGAACGCATACATAAGTCACGCACACATATGTAAACAGTGTTCTCACCACACATGTGAGGTATCGCCACAAACGTTACAGCAAGAGCATTAATTCTAGCTCCAGACCTCCTCTGTAACTCTAACCAGGTAATCTGTACAAATTCAGTGAGAGCCCCGGGTCCCGTACTAACGACATGAGTCTTTTACTCCATGACTAAGCCCCATGGGCGGGTCGAAACGCGTTGGGGGAGCGAGGATTAGAAGGAGCCAGACTGAGGCTGCTATTACTTGTGTAATGGACGGGCTTGCTCTTGGGATACTCAGCTCACCAGTTTTTTGGGCGTTCCGTGAAAGAGCACAAAAGCTTGCGCTTTTGCGCACGTTCTGCATCATCCCTTATTTCTTAATATATTTCTTGTAATAAGAATAAAATTGATAAAAAAATAAATAAAAAATTAAAGGGACAGTGTTGAAAAAAAAGAAGAAAAAAATAGAAAAAAACCCCAAAAAAACTTAAAGTGCCCCTATCTCTTCATGCTCGCGTATTTCTTGTAAAAAAAATGAAAGGGACAGTGTAAAAAAAGAAAAAAGAAGAAAAAAAAACCTTAAAGTGCCCCCATCCCTCCATGCTCATGTGCAGAAGTGAACGCATACATAAGTCACGCACACATATGTACACGATGTTCTCACCACACATGTGAAGTATCGCCACGAACGTTACAGCGAGAGCAATAATTCTAGCACCAGACCTCCTCTGTAACTCTAAACTGGTAACCTGTACAAATTTACTGAGAGCCCCGCGTCCCGTACTAACGACATGAGTTTTTTACTCCATGACTAAGTCCCGTGGGCGGGTCGAAACGCGCTTGGGGAGCAAGGCTTAGAAGCAGCCAGGCTGAGGCTGCTATTACTTGCGTGACGGACGGGTTTGCTCTTGGGATACTTTTTCAGCTCTCAAGTTTTTTGCACGTTTTGTGAAAGAGCACAAAAGCTTGCGTTTTTGCGCACGTTCTGCATCATCCCTTATTTCTTATTATATTTCTTCTATCGCCGTGAACGTTACAGCGAGATCAATAATTCTAGCACCAGACCTCCTCTGCAACTCTAAACTGGTAACCTGTACAAATTCACCGAGAGCCCCGCGTCCCATACTAACGACATGAGTCTTTTACTCCATGACTAAGCCCCACGGGCGGGTTGAAACGCGTTGGGGGATTGAGGCTTAGAAGTAGCCAGGCTGAGGCTGCTATTACTTGCGTGACGGATGGGTTTGCTCTTGGGATACTTTTTCAGCTCTCAAGTTTTTTGCACGCTTTGTGAAAGAGCACAAAAGCTTGCGCTTTTGCAAACGTTCTGCATCATCCCTTATTTCTTATTATATTTCTTCTATCGCTGTGAACATTACAGCGACATCAATAATTCTAGCACCAGACCTCCTCTGTAACTCTAAACTGGTAACCTGTACAAATTTACTGAGAACCCCGCGTCCCGTACTAACGACATGAGTTTTTTACTCCATGACTAAGTCCTGTGGGCGGGTCGAAACGCGCTTGGGGAGCAAGGCTTAGAAGCAGCCAGGCTGAGGCTACTATTACTTGCGTGACGGACGGGTTTGCTCTTGGGATACTTTTTCAGCTCTCAAGTTTTTTGCACGCTTTGTGAAAGAGCACAAAAGCTTGCGCTTTTGCAAACGTTCTGCATCATCCCTTATTTCTTATTATATTTCTTCTATCGCCGTGAACATTACAGCGAGATCAATAATTCTAGCACCAGACCTCCTCTGCAACTCTAAACTGGTAACCTGTACAAATTCACCGAGAGCACCGCGTCCCGTACTATTGACATGAGTTTTTTTACTCCATGACTAAGCCCCATGGGTGGGTCGAAACGCGTTGGTGGGAGCGAGGCTTAGAAGCAGCCAGGCTGAGGCTGCTATTACTTGCATGACGAACTGGCTTGCTTTTGTGATACTCAGCTCACAAGATTGTGTGCGTTTTGTGAAAGAGCACAAAAAGCTTGCGCTTTTGCGCACATTCTGCATCTATCAATGGAAACGAATTCCAGGTTAATCACGCAAATTAAACGACTTGCGGATTCGTTCGATTCATTTACTCTACAAAGAAAACTGTAAATCCGGAGCTGCGATGGCAGTGGAACTGCTCGGCGGGGCCAGAACGGATGTTTTTTTGCGACATTGCTTCCTCTTGTGGCTCATGTCACGCCGCCGCGCCCGTGCCCACACGGAGAAAGCATCGCAACCACAACAAGGAAGCCCGACACACCGCCCCCCTTGTGCATGCTTCAAAGTAGCTTCAACGACTGCAGGGCCGGCGAGCAGAACCATCCGGGAATCCGACAGTTTCCTGTTTAGTTGCTATAACTGTCACTCTGCTGCTATTTTTAGAACATCTGCAGGAATATTATTATTGTATTTGTCGGTGTGTGATTACAGAGCGCAACTTTCAAAGACCGACGTTTCCCGTCAGGGCTGTCAAGGGCTGGAGAACGCGGCTCAGCGAGCACCTGGTATTCTGTAACAGAAAATATTCTGCGAGGGGAAATGCGCCGGTTATTTGGTGTCAGTATTGGCGCATTTTCCGCACCCCCCCAATAATCAATGGCATAAGATGAGTTCTATGTAATTGTACCAGGTGCGCCAAATTTAGTAAAGAGTGATATGTGACTGTTATTTATAAATGTGCGATTGCGTGCGCCAAAAAAATAAACTTGCGCCAATGTTCTAATCGCTTAAGGACCCCGCCCTTTTCTGACATTTGTTGTTTACAAGTTTAAATTTGTCTTTTTTTTTTTGCTAGATAATTACTTAGAAACCCCCAAACATTATATATTTTTTATTAACAGAAACCCTAGAGCAGGGGGTCTCAGACTGGCGGCCCCTCCAGCTGTCGCTGGAACTACAAGTCCCATCATGCCTCGGCCTGTGGGAGTCATGCTTGTAACTGTCAGCCTTGCAATGCCTCATGGGAATTGTAGTTCTGCAGCAGCTGGAGGGCCGCCAGTTTGAAACCCCTTGCCCTAGAGAATAAAATGGTGGTCGTTGAAATGTCACGCGGTTTATTGCACAGAGGTTTTTCAAACGTAATTTTCTTGGAAAAATTACACTTAAATGAATTAAAAACAAAAAACAAAAACATAACATATACCCTAATTTTTTGGTACTTTAACCACTTTTTTCAGCTTTCAGCGCTGTCGCACTTTGAATGACAATTGCGCGGTCGTGCTACACTGTACCCAAATGACATTTTTATCATTTTCTTCACACAAATAGAGCTTTCTTTTGGTGATATTTAATCACCTCTGGGGGTTTTTATTTTTTGCTAAACAAATGAAAAAAGACCAGAAATTTTGAAAAAAAAAAGTTTTTCTTAGTTTCTGTTACAAAATTTAGTAAATCATTCACTAATGTGCGCTGATGAGGCAGCACTGATGAGGCGGAACTGATGAGGAGGCACAGATGGGCACTGATGAGGAGGCACAGATGGGCACTGATGAGGCAGCACTGATGAGGAGGCACAGATGGGCACTGATGAGGATCACAGATGGGCACTGATGAGGTGGCACTGATGAGGAGGCACAGATGGGCACTGATGAGGCGGAACTGATGAGGAGGCACAGATGGGCACTGATGAGGCGGCACTGATGAGGAGGCACAGATGGGCACTGATGAGGCGGCACTGATGAGGAGGCACAGATGGGCACTGATGAGGCGGCACTAATGAGGAGGCACAGATGGGCACTGATGAGGCGGCACTGATGAGGAGGCACAGATGGGCACTGATGAGGCGGCACTGATGAGGAGGCACAGATGGGCACTGATGAGGCGGCACTGATGAGGAGGTACAGATGGGCACTGATGAGGCGGCACTGATGAGGAGGCACAGATGGGCACTGATGAGGATCACAGATGGGCACTGATGAGGCGGCACTGATGAGGATGCACAGATGAGCACTGATGAGGAGGCACTAAAATGCCGCACTGATGAACACTGATATCCAGCACTGATGAGCACTGATAGGCGGCACTGATGGACACTGATAGGTGGCCATACCTCCCAACTTTTTGAGATGGGAATGAGGGACACCTATTAGCAAAAATATGTAAGCATAGGACACACCCCCTGCCACACCCCCTTAAAGGGGAATTATACAAAAAAAAGGATTAGTTAAACCCACAAGTATCTATTTTTTAACACTTATTCCTTAGTATTGGCTCTTGACATTTACAAATGCAACAATTTAGAAATCAGATGAAAGGTTTTTTTTTAATCAAATCATCTTTTTATTCATTTTATATAACAACGACAGGAAAGGAAAAAAACACAACAACAAACGACATACAACCCCAGCCCGTATTAAGAGGGGAGAAAAAAAA
Organism: Aquarana catesbeiana; assembly: GCA_037953035.1. Classification (NCBI taxonomy): domain Eukaryota; kingdom Metazoa; phylum Chordata; class Amphibia; order Anura; family Ranidae; genus Aquarana; species Aquarana catesbeiana. The sequence continues at coordinate 88,246 of JBBHAA010003300.1, forward strand.
AAAAGGCACGCCTGGCCCCCATACCCCCCCACCCCCCCCTGCTACTCATACATTGATCCTCTCCTCTCTCGTCATACCTCCAAGGTATCAAACCACCTTTTCCATATTTTTTCAAATTTTCCTAAACAGCCTCTATGTAGGAAAGTATACTTTTCCTTAATTAGAGTTTCCCTTACTTGTATTTTCCATTCTTCTACAGTAGGTGGGTATGGTGATAACCATTTTAGTGCTATGAGTTTACGAGCCTGGAATAGACTTTTATTTATTGAAACAATTGTAGCGCTGGTAGATTTATGATCTACCATCTGATAGGTAAATTTAGTGAATTGCTCGTTATAGGAAGTTAGATTTGCCTCTGTTCCAGCTTTGGCTGACGTTGCGTGTAGTTCCACATTGTGCCGGTGGGTGTCGGTGTCACCATCCGCGGGTGTTGGAAAAGCAACGTGTTGAAGCGTATGGGTGCTCCTCTGTCCCGGGGACAACTCGGTGGAGGTGGTCCTCCGAGTTGCATTCTGGGGGAGGGTATTTATGGGACAGACGCGATATTGTGGGGTTCGTTTTCAGCCACCTGCTGGCCCTCCTGGCCGACAGGTATGCGTTAAGAGTACCACCTTGTGGTCCTCCGTTCCGGAGGCCGGCATCGCTGCAGCGTGTGGGTGGGCCCAGAAGCCTGTCTGGGGCCTACCACAGCAGCCGAGGAATGGTCCTGAGCTGTCTATCCAGAGTGAAGAAGCTGGAGAACCGAGAAGATCCCAGGGGAGGACCCGTCATGGAAGGATCATGCAGATTTTCAGTCTGGAGAGGGGCCTGGTGACTCGGTTGGAGGACGTATCCTAAAGTAATCCTACAGCATAGTACTGCCGGGTTGGCTTAGAGGTCCAAGTACTGTGTCTGTCATTCACCGTGAACCAATACATCCTGTGGCAGAGGATCGTACGGGTTTATTTCAAGCAAGTCTGTGGCAGAGACTTTTGTTCATGCTACGTACTGGCTGCTAGGCAAGTGAGAGAGGCCTATCCAGGCGAGCAAAGATTCTGTCCCACAAAAGGGGATTACATTCAATTACAGTATTCAACTTTAAAGGATGTTCTAAAGAAACCTAAAGAAAGGTATTTGAGCTTCCCTACAGTTTTCCTCCTGCCTCTTTCCTGCAACTTCCTTCGTTACTTGTTTCAATAAAGCATTGAAAACGCACTCAAGTGTTGGTGCTTAAATCGTCCAGAGGTAAACTCAACGGAACCCTAGACCCGGTGCCGGTGAAACAGAGGTATCGAGAGTGAAGGTAACAAGCCCGGTTTAAACCAGCAGCTCCACCGAGAGTTAGTGCTACACAATATATTCCCCCGGAATTCTTGATTCATCCAGTATACCTAGAAGGCATCCCCCAAGCTCCATAGGCATCCCACTCTCAAATACCTTATTGATCATAGATACCACCCCCGACCAATAGCGATGGAGTTTAGGACATCTCCATAGTAAGTGTATTAGATTGGCTGCTCTCCCTTTACATCTAGGACATTGGTCTGTATCTCTGTATTTCCATTTGAATAATTTCTCTGGTGTATAATGTGCCCTGTGTAAGATGAATAATTGTGTTAAATTTAGGCCTGAGGTATTGCCGATGATGCCCGTGCCCACTGTTCATCTGAAATTGGCCCTATGTCGCCCGGGCTAATCTTGCTGGTATATCATATAATTGTGCTATCAATCCCTTTTTATTTCCTATCTTATCCAACAAGGCTATTACCACTGACTTATTAAACTTCAATTCATGCGTTCGGCCCTGTATTTTTAATGCATTACTGAGCTGTAGAAATTGAAAAAAATCTTTGATTTGGAATATTATATTCTTTACTTAGTTCACTAAAGGCTTTCATCACATCTTCCTGGAATAGCTGTTCTATGTACCTTAGTTCCTTCTGCCTCCAGATCTCAAACCCTTCCAGTTTCATCAATTCCTCATAGCTGCTATTATTCCAGATTGGAGTATATGACGTATATCCATTTATCTCAGTAATTTTCCTCATTTCCTGCCATACCTTGTCAAACAATTTACCCATAAGGCAGGGGCGTTGCTAGGTGTACAAAACATCTGGGGCTAGAGCCCATACCAGCGTAGTAAAGAAAGTCATACGCTTGAGCGGGCATACACATGTATATACAGTAATATACGTGTGTGTGTGTATATATCCCCAGAGAGCCCCCCCTTACATCAGAGTCACCAGAGAGCCCCCCCTTACATCAGGGTCCCCAGAGAGCCCCCCTTACATCAGAGTCACCAGAGAGCCCCCCCTTACATCAGGGTTCCCAGAGAGCCTCCCCTTAAAGCAGGGTCCCCAGAGAGCCTCCCCTTAAAGCAGGGTCCCCAGAGAGCCTCCCTTACATCAGGGTCCCCAGAGAGCCCCCCTTACATCAGGGTCCCCAGAGAGCCCCCCACTTACATCAGGGTCCCCAGAGAGCCCCCCTTACATCAGAGTCACCAGAGAGCCCCCCCTTACATCAGGGTTCCCAGAGAGCCTCCCCTTAAAGCAGGGTCCCCAGAGAGCCTCCCCTTAAAGCAGGGTCCCCAGAGAGCCTCCCTTACATCAGGGTCCCCAGAGAGCCCCCCTTACATCAGGGTCCCCAGAGAGCCCCCCACTTACATCAGGGTCCCCAGAGAGCCCCCCTTACATCAGAGTCACCAGAGAGCCCCCCCTTACATCAGGGTTCCCAGAGAGCCTCCCCTTAAAGCAGGGTCCCCAGAGAGCCTCCCCTTAAAGCAGGGTCCCTAGAGAGCCTCCCTTACATCAGGGTCCCCAGAGAGCCCCCCTTACATCAGGGTCCCCAGAGAGCCCCCCACTTACATCAGGGTTCCCAGAGAGCCTCCCCTTAAAGCAGGGTCCCCAGAGAGCCTCCCTCTTGCATCGGGGTTCCCAGAGAGCCTCCCCTTAAAGCAGGGTCCCCAGAGAGCCCCCCACTTACATCAGGGTCCCAGAGAGCCTCCCCTCCCCTCCCCTTGGGGACCCCTGCAGAGACTCAGGGCTATGGGCCCCAGATTCGGGGCTATAGCCCCAAAAGCCTCCCCCCCCTAGCAACGCCACTGCCATAAGGAATCCTTTATCACGCAGTTGATTTCTCGACCCTAATAAAGAAACCAATGGACGTACTTCATAAACTGACAGCAGCAGACTCTGTATAGGGTCAGAGTCCATTACTATTGTCCATCAGCTAAAATGTTGTAATTGTGAGGCTAAGAAATAATTTTTGGGATGGGGGGATCGCCAAACCTCCCTCTTCTTTGGTTAGCATAAATGTTGTTAACTTCATACATGGTTGTTTTTTTCCTCCAAATCAAGTCTCTAAAAAGCGACTCTATTTTTCTAAACCAAAATGCTGTGATCCATATTGGTGGATTATTAAACACGTAAAGTAATTGCGGGGCCCAAATCGTTTTGATGAGATTTGCTCTTCCTATCACCGTCAGAGGTAACTTACACCAACTTTGGCACTTACCCTGTTTCCCCCGAAAATAAGACCTAGCGTGATTGTCGGTGATGGCTGCAATATAAGCCCTACCCCCCAAATAAGCCCTACTTAAAGTCCTTGTAGGTCTTATTTTCAGGGTAGGGCTTATTTTCGGGGTAACAGGGTAGGGCTTATTTGGGGGGTAGGGCTTATATTGCAGCCATCACCGACAATCACGCTAGGTCTTATTTTCGGGGAAACAGGGTAGCAAACAGTAGTGCCGACAGGGGACAACCCTGTCTTGTCCCTCCAGATAAAGTAAATGAGCTGGATAATGTATTGTTAATTCTTACCCTTGCTTTAGGGTCACTATATAATATTTTAACCCGTTTTAAACGATGAAAGGTTTAGCGCTGGGAAACACTTTTTGAAAGATAAAAAGTGCATTTTATATACAACTATATAGATCAGATCAAAATGAGGGACAAATGGGGAGGAAAGAGGGACAGAGGGACATTGCTCCAAATCAGGGACAGTTGGGAGCTATGTAGGTGCCACTGATATACGGCATTTATAGACAGCACTGATTGGCATCACTGATGGGCACTGTGGAATCTCTATGCAAAAACACTGCCGACGCCGGATGGTTCCCGGGCTCACCGATCGGTAACGTTGGGAACCACCGGGAAGTGGTGGGAGGGTTCACACATGAGGTTGAGTAGTTGAGCAGTACTTTTACCGCCCCCCCCAACCTCTTAAGCTGCAGAGTAGACACGTGCGATTCATTTCATTACGAATCAAAGTTCTGATGAAATTTTCATTATTCGGACAATTGGATGTCTCTGAATCTCCAGATTACAATAGTAATGAATTCTAACAAAATCTGAAATAAATTATAATGAAAACAACAAATTCATTCAACATCATTCATTCCTTTTATTTGTTTGTGACTTCAGAGGGTTTTGTAAGTTCAGTAATATGTGGCACACTCTGTATTGTTACGATTGGCCAAAGCCAAAGTCGCAAAACATCAAAATGGCAAGAAAGTTGCATCAGGTAAGTAGCAAGCAAGTCGCATGTAAGTTGCAAGGCACATGGAAGTCACAAGCAAGTCCCAGGCAAGTATCAAGCAAGTTGCATCAAAGTCTCACGCAAGTCCCAGGCAAGTAGCCAGAAAGTTGCATCAAAGTCGCAAGTAAGCCCCAGGCAAATCGCATCAAAGTCCCAAGCAAGTCCCAGGCAAGTAGCAAGCAAGTTGCATCCAAGTCGCAAGCAAGTCCCAAGCAAGTTGCATGTTTTGAGTCACAGAGGAGGTCTAGGGCTAGAATTATTGCTCTCGCTCTACCGATCGCGGCGATACCTCACATGTGTGGTTTGAACACCGTTTTCATATGCGGGCGCTGCTCGCGTGTACGTTCACTTCTGCGCGGGAGCTCGGCGGGACGGGGCGCCTTTAAACATTTTTTTTTTTTCTTATTTATTTTACCTTTTATTTTTTTATTTTTACAGTGTTCTTTTTAAAAAAAAATTGGGTCACTTTTATTCCTATTACAAGGAATGTAAACATCTCTTGTAATAGAAAAAAAGCATGACAGGACCTCTTAAATATGAGATCTGGGGGTCAAAAAGACCTCACATCTCATATTTACACTAAAATGCAATTAAAAAAAAAAAAAAATTAAATGTCATTTGAAAATCCGTTCCTTCTTTCTCTCCTCCCTTCTTTCATTTCCTCCTTCCTTCCTTCCCTCCTGATGTGTTCAATCACAGCAGGAGAGGGTCGCCGGCGGCACGAGTCCCAGACGCTGGGCCACACGGAATCGAGTACAGGTACGTGATTTCGCGCAGGAGGGCCGCCCGCCGCAGTATATCTGCGTGGGGTGGTCCTTAAGGGGTTAAAGCATCGACCTGTGGAGATTTTTAAGTATCAATGTTTGTTGTCATTCCACGAGTGTGTGCAATTTTAAAGTGTGACATGTTTGGTATCCATTTACTCAGCGTAACAGTGTAACAGCGTAACATCATCTTTTATACTTGCATTGCATTTTTTGCATTGAAATTCAATAAAGTGAATTCTTGCTAGAAAAATTGCGTTTGAAAAACAGCTGCGCAAATACCGTATGCAACGCCTGCCATTTTATTTTCTAGGGCCCCAGCTAAAAAATATATATATATATATATAATGTTTTGGGGTTATAATGTTTGCTCCTGTCCTACCACTCCTACATTGTCCCTCTGCTCCTCTACTACCACATTTCTCCATAATAACTCGACCCATGGACTCGTTGTGGTTCCCCTTTAAGATGACAAACAGTCGGAGTCATGGGCAGGTCACCCGTAATTGTTTACAGCTGAGCACGTCACTGCCGTCCCAGTTTTTTTTTGTCTGGATGAGGGTCAGAGAAAGTTGCCAGGATTCCTTCATAATGGCGGTGGCAGGGTCCAGGGCCAAGGATCAGATGTAGCCCGGCACTCACAGAGCAACCCAAATGAGAACCTTCCCTGATCCTTGGTCCCGGTTTCCCATGTGTTCCTCAGGAATTGATGGATTACGTTCCAAGTGCCCTCAGGCTGGAGAGATAGAGAGCTCCATAATCCGGCGGCGGACAGAAGGACGCAACCGGTCCTGAGAACCTCAGACATCTGTCAACGAATCTGGAAGAAATACATTCTTTATGTGTGTGAACGTTGGCAGAGCAACCCGAAACTCATCCGTGTCCCAAACCAGGAAAACCTCACTTGGGAACCCAGGGAGACTAATAAACTCTGAGGGGACTAAAGAGGAACCCCGGCCTTGCCTTCAGTCTTGCCCAGTTGTACCGGCTCCTCTCCTGGACTGAAACGGCTTCCTCTGATTTCACCGCACACTGTGAGCTTCTCACAATGTGCATTAGAAGCTGCAACAAGTCAAACAGAGCCCACCCAATTTCCTGGCTAGAGGACATCCAGCATCTTCTACCCTGTTTCCCCGAAAATAAGACCAAGCGTGATTATCGGTGATAGCTGAAATATAAGCCCTACCCCCCAAATAAGCCCTAGTTAAAGTCCTTGTAGGTCTTATTTTCAGGGTAGGGCTTATTTTCAGGGAAACAGGGTAGGGCTTATTTGGGGGGTAGGGCTTATATTGCAGCCATCACTGACAATCACGCTAGGTCTTATTTTCGGGGAAACAGGGTAGTACCTTCCTCCCCAGCCCGATTGTTCCTGGCCAGCCCAATTCATTCATTCGATTTCAGTTCTGTCGATCATGGAGGCTCTGCATCGCTTGTGGGCATTACCTGTGCAAACACACCCTGCCCAGGAACACCCACTCCTCCAGACTGACACCCACCCATCAAGGCATTCTAATATTTGTATAACTCCTCACAAGAGCTAGCCACTGCTTGCATCAAGGCTGGGGCTCTTGAGAAGAGTACTGAGGCAGGGTGCTGTGATTTTGTTTCAGGAAGCTATATACAGCACCCTGCCGGACCCTCTCACCAGCCATGATCTGCGTGAATTTTATAGCGAAACACAGAGACCCAGTAATGACTGGTTAAGGTCCTAGGCTCCTGCTTCTCTGGTCATGATGAGGGGATCATTCATCAGAAGATCATAGATATGCAGTAAGGGCGCATAGCAAAGAGGCAATCTCACTTGAAATGAACTGTCAACTCAAGAGAAACATCCGATATAGCCAACGTGTTTCAAGGAATGGGCTTCTTCTTCTTCAGGGCTTGAGCTGTTCTCTTCTGCCATTCTGTTCATTTGTTGGAGCCTTCAGGGATACCTGGTCTTTCCAAACTAGGAGGTTTGGGGCAACGCTGGAACTTTAGGGATGAGAATTGGTTTTGATGTAAATTCTCACCTAAAGGTCCACATGAATTGTAGATTGACCGGAAATGTCAGCTATAGCTAACACGTTTCACGAGGAATAGACTACAACATCTGCAGTGCTTAAGCTGTTCTCCTCTGCAGAACCCAAGAACTTAACCAGGTCTACCAACACCTAGTAATATCAGAAATGTCAGATACACCCAAAGTGATTCGAGGGAATGAGTGCCCACTTCTTCACGTATTCTGTCACTCTATTTATCTGTCGGAACCCTCAGAAATACCTGGTCCTTTAGAACTAGTAGGCTTGAGGTAACACTGGAACTGTAGGGATGAGAATTGGTTTTTGATTCCAAAACAAGAGGGGTCTACTCCTTTTATCAGGTAAACCCGTGATATTATTAGGTGTGTGGATATACCTGTTTAAGGTCCTAAGCTGCTGCCTCACTGGTCACGATGAGGGGATGACTTATCAGAAGATCAAATCCTCGACACGTGGTTAGGAGCACCTAGTAAAAAATAGTAATCCGGCTTGGAGGTTCAAAATATTTGTTTATTGAACAGAAACATCAGATGCAATGTTTCAGGGAATAGACACCCATTTCTTCAGGGCTTGAGTTGTTTTCCTCTGCCACTCTGTTCATCTGTCGAAACCCTCAGAAATACCTGGTCCTTCCAAGCTAGTAGGTTTGAGGTAACACTGGAACCATAGGGATGAGAATTGGTTTTGATTCCAAAACAATTTGGGGTGTATTTCTTGTATCAGGTAAACTTGGGATATTATTAGGTGTGGGTATACCTGGCCTCTGCCTCTGGTTATGATGAGGAGATTGTTTATCAGAAGATCAAATCCTGGATATGTAGTAAGGGTGCTTAGAAAACAGGTAATCTCACCTAAAGGTCCACATGAATTGTAAATTGACCAGGCAGTTTTAGCCAACACGTTTTCAGGAGGAATGGACTCCCACATCTTCGGGGCTTAAGCTGTTCTCCTCTGCCACTTTGTTCATCTGTCACAGCCTTCAGAAATACTTGGGCCTTCTGAATCATTAGGTTTGAGGTATTGCTGGACCAGAAGAACTGAGAATCAGTTTTGATGTTAATTCAAGGGTTTATCTTATACAAGGAGCACACCCCTCTTTTTTTGGATTTACATCACTATCGATTCTCATCCCTACTGGTCCAGCATTACCCCAAACCTAATAGTCCGGAAGGACCCAGTATTTCTGAGGGTTCCGACAGATAAACAGAGAGACAGAAGACCTGAAGAAGGGGGTATTCATTCACCCAAAACACTTTGGATGTATCTGACATTTCTGATATTACTAGGTGTTGGTAGACCTGGTTAAGGTCCTAGGCTTCTGCCTCTCTGGTCATGATGAGGGGATCATTCATCAGAAGATCAAATCCTGGATACGTGGTAAGAGCGCCTAGTAAATAGATAATCTCACTTGGACTGAACTGTTAATGGAACAGAAATGTCAGATATATCCAACGTGTTTCGGAGGAATGAACACCCTCTTCCTCAGGTCTCTGCTTCTCTGTTTATCCATCAGAACCTTCAGAAAAACTCGGCACTTCCAGAATAGTAGGTTTGAGGTAACGCTGGACCAGAAGGGATGAGGATCGAAAGTGATGTAAATCCAAAACAAGAGGGGTGTACTCCTTGTATCAGGTAAACCCTTGAAATTACTAGGTGTGTGTAGACCTGGTTAAGGTCCTAGGCTGCTGCCTCTCTGGTCAGGATGAGAGCATTTCAGAAAATCAGAAAATCAAACCCTGGACACGTGTTTAGGGGCACCTAGTAAAAAATAGTAATTCCGCTTGCTGGTTTATTTGAATTGTTTATTGAACAGAAACCTCAGATGCAACAACACGTTTCAGGGAATAGACACCCTCTTCTTCAGAGCTTAAGCAGCTCTCATGAGCCGCACTGTTCGGCTGTTGGAGCACTCAGAAATAGCCGGTCCTTCCAAACATTTAGGTTTGAGGTATCGTTGGATTGCTAGGGATGAGAATTGGTTTTGATGCAAATCCAAAACAGGAGGGGTGTACTCCTGTATAAAGTAAACCTGTGATACTACTACTATGCAGAGAACTGTTCAAGGTCACGATGAGGGCACGAGCAGAGGCCCTGGAAAATAAAAGGGTGTTGGTTGAAATTTTTTACGTCGCATGATTTTCACGCAGTGGTTTATCAACCGCAAATTTTCAGGTAAAAATACACTTTTAAGAATCTTAGTGCATACAGACACAATATAATACTCATTTTTCTAAAAATATATATTTTATTTAAATTTATTTTTGTGACATTGTACATTTACTTTTTTTTAAATGAACGGGGATATGGGTAATGATTTTTATACACACACACCTACACAGGTGGAACTGGATGGACTGTTGTCTTTATTCAACCTTACCAACTATGTAACTTTATTGCTATCACAAGGGATGAACAACATCCCTTGTGATAGCATTGGCCATGACAGGTCCACCTTATGGAGAGATTTGGAGACTTCAGACCCCAGATCTCTCCTCTGCACCCCACAGCAACCGATCAGAGATCGGTTTGATCGACTGCTTTACAAGCCGGTAACGACTTGTAAACAAACAAACCGAAACAGGAAGTGATGAAATCCTCACCAATTCTGGTTTCCGACATCACAGAGGGGGAGGAAAAAGAAGTTCCTCTTACTCTGTCTAGGGAATCTGGTTGCATCAGTACTGCCAGTCTTGCCAGAGGGACAGAAGAGCCTGGTAAAGACGATAGGTGGTGGCGGCGGGGAAAAGGTCCCTTCTGCTGAGTGTAAAAGTGATCAGGAGGCTATACAGCTGCTTAATCACTTTTACATTGTAGGGAAATGTTAGCTCTAAAAAATATGATAACTGGATCATGGCTGCAGACCCAGATATCACCGCTCCCATGCGAGGACGTACATCCAACGTCCCAGTCAGGACATTATCTGCCAAGGGTTTGCATGGGTTCTCCTCCCATACTCCATAGACAGGCTAGTAGGTTAATTGTCGACCGTTTCAATTGGCCATGGTATGGTGTACATATTGTCTATGAAACGTGCTATCAAATTCTGCATTCTGCATCCAGGCCTGAGCAACTGGGGAGGGTTGAAGAAAGACTCGGCGACCTACCTCGTGAAAACATTCACCAAGAACATTCTATGGAATAGGCATTTCAGACATGGTGCCCAAAGAGCTGGCCCATAGAATCACTGACTGACTGAATGTAAATACGATGTCGCTGTGCAAATGCTTTAACATGGATAATCCCCATAATGTGTATAATATGTTTATTTCCTATGATCGTCAGCTCTATCTAGTGGCCTTAATGTGGTATTTTCCTGATTGAGGTATTTCAGGAAAATATTGCATTATGGCCAGTGCCGGGACAAGGTCACCTAGAGCATGCCAAACTGCACCTCCCCCCCCCCCCCCCCCCATGAGATCTATGAGTACTAGACATGTGCGGTTCGTTTTGTTCCGAATTAAAATTCTGACTAATTTTCGTTATTTGGAAATTCGGGTGTATCTGAATTTCCGAATTTAGAATGGTACCGAATTTAAACGAATCCAAAATAATGAAAATAAAATTCGGACGAAATTCGAATCATTCTCGAATAGTTTTCAAATACTTTTGGAATTCGAATTGTTTTCAAATACGAATTAGAAAACTTTTCAAATTCAAATTAGAAAACCTTTGGAATTCGAATTTTCCAATTTCCAAAGAGTATAAAATAGAATAGAAAATAAAGGAATAGAATAGAAAAAAAACAATACATTTTTTTTCAATTCTATTTCTTTCTTTTCTATTCTATTTTATTCTTTTAGGACATTGGAAAACTATTCGAAAACTTTTCCAATTCTAAAACTATTCGAAGTTGATTCGAAAACTAATAACCGAAACAAATTCCGAAAATGAATAAAACAACGTATGAAACAAATTTAACTAAACAAATTTATGTAAATAACGAATCGAAACAAAACTAATTTTTTCGTTCTGCAGATGTCTAATGAGTATTATGTGTGAGCAATGATCACCCCTCCAAAAAAAAAAAGCTAAGCAGTAATTTGCATGCTTACCCCCCTATGCATAAATTCCCCCTCCTAGTACAAATATTTGCCCCCCTCCATCCCCCATCCAGCACAAAACCCCCCCCCAAAAAAAAATCACCCCTCCTAGCGCAAATCCTCTACCCCTTAAATTTCCCCCTTCGAGTACACATCTTCTCCCCCCACTCTAAATATCCCCCCCAGCACAAATTTCCCCCAACCCCCCCCCCCCCCCCAATCTACCACAAATCTTCTTATCCCCAATCCCTCCTCCCAACACAAATCCCCCTTAATCACCATTCTTAGCAAACCTACACCCCAGATTCCCCCCCCTAGAACAATACTTACCCCCTACCACCCCCCATATTCCCCCTTACAACACAAATCCCCCTTAATCACCATTCTTAGCAAACCTACACCCCAGATTCCCCCCCCCTAGAACAATACTTACCCCCTACCACCCCCCATATTCCCCCTTACAACACAAATCCCCCTTAATCACCATTCTTAGCAAACCTACCCCCCAGATTCCCCCCCCCTAGAACAATACTTACCCCCTACCACCCCCCATATTCCCCCTTACAACACAAATCCCCCTTAATCACCATTCTTAGCAAACCTACACCCCAGATTCCCCCCCCCTAGAACAATACTTACCCCCTACCACCCCCCATATTCCCCCTTACAACACAAATCCCCCTTAATCACCATTCTTAGCAAACCTACCCCCCAGATTCCCCCTCCTAGAACAATACTTACCCCCTACCACCCCCCCCGAATCCCCCTTTACAACACAAATTCCCTGCCCCCCCTCCAATCTCCTTGCAGCCACAGTGCCCAGGGAAGCCGCTCTCTTCCTTTCCACCCCTTGTCCCGGCCCTGATTATGGCCACTAGAGGGAGCTAATGATCATAGGAAATAAACCTATTAGACAGATCACAAGGATTATCTTCCAATGGCTTTGCAAATTTTGTATAAATAAACTCATATACAAGTGCTTTATCATTCTATTAGGTTGGTGCAGCGCTCAGTAGATCTGATTGGACCCCCTTGGGGAGTTATCTTATACATCTGCCCCCCCTCCCCTCCCCCCACCCCCAGTTTTTATCTGAGTTTGCCGCTCCTGCCACCTTCCATCTCCCCCGAACCCCCCTGACCCCCTTCATCTGACAGGCGGCTCAGCGGGTCACACGGGGACAGTAGATGTGTCGGGGTGTCGTTCTGACACCTTTGATCAGGAATTTCGTTAGCGGCTTCTCACTTTTTTTTTAATCTTCTGCATGTTCTGAGATCAGATTCCAGGAACATCACAGCACTGACAGCAAGACAAACATTTCACCGTCGGTGTCTGGCAGGCCGGGTGAGAATCTGCTCGTGTTTGAATAGATTGAAAGCAGGAACAGGATATATTTTGCATTGCAAACACCCGTTCTTAAAGGGGACTCGTCGCCCAAATTCACAGCAATAGATAAGGGCACATTGTCCACGTTACATTATTATTTCCAGTAACAAAGTAACTTTTGCTATTAATAATAAAAAAAATGCTGTCTGTGAATTTGACATAAAAACCTAAAGCCTGGGAAAAAGATCACATGGTGCATTGTGGACATTTCACATCATTAGGGAATACACAGACATTGTGCTGCACCACCGCTGGAGGCACAACCCGACTATCACTTTATATGTAAGGAATTACAAACTATAAACAGGAAACATTTCACAACGATTAACGAAGCCCGGGGTCTTCAAACTGAGGCCCGGGGGATGGATGCGGCCCTTTGCTGGCCTTTGGACACTATTCCTCCCACTGACACCAATGATGGGGCACTATTCCTCCCACTGACACCAATGATGGGGCACTATTCCTCCCACTGACACCAATGATGGGGCACTATTCCTCCCACTGACACCAATGATGGGGCACTATTCCTCCCACTGACACCAATGATGGGACACTATTCCTCCCACTGACACTAATGATGGGGCACTATTCCTCCCACTGGCACCAATGATGGGGCACTATTCCTCCCACTGACACCAATGATGGGGCACTATTCCTCCCACTGACACTAATGATGGGGCACTATTCTTCCCACTGACACCAATGAAGGGGCACTATTCCTCCCACTGATACCAATGATGGGGCACTATTCCTCCCACTGACACCAATGATGGGGCACTATTTCTCCCACTGACACTAAAGATGGGGCACTATTATTCCCACTGACACCAATGAAGGGGCACTATTCCTCCCACTGACACTAATGATGGGGCGCTATTCCTCCCACTGACATTAATGATGGGGCACTATTCCTCCCACTGACACCAATGATGGGGCACTATTCCTTTCACTGACACCAATGAAGGAGCACTTTTCCTCCCACTGACACCAATAATGGGGCACTATTCTTCCCACTGACACCAATGATGGGGAACTATTCCTCCTCGTACTGACCACAAGTGCCAAGTAATTTTTTTTACTTCTGTGTATTTTGGGATAATAAAAAAAAAAAAGGCGCTGTGCTGACACCTGGTGGACATTTTGTATAATGCTACACTGTACATTTTCGCAGATTATGTTAAGGCCACTACATTTTATGTTGTGGCCCCATAACATTACTTTATTTCATTAATAAAATTGGTGCTTTAAAAGGGGTGATTTCAGTTATTGAAAGTGATTTTATTATTATGTTTTAGGATTCCTCACCTTTGCTTTTCTGCTGCTCTTTGACTATCTTAGACCCCTTACACACTGGGGCGGTTTGCAGGCGGTATTGCGCTAAAAATACCACCTGCAAACCGCCCCTAAACAGCCTCCGCTGTTTGTTCAGTGTGAAAGCCCGAGGGCTTTCACACTGAAGCGGTGCGCAGGCAGGACGGTGAAAAAAGTCCTGCAAACCGTTTTTTTGGAGAGGTGAAAGAGCGGTGTATTCACCGCTCCTTCACCACTCCTGCCCATTGAAATCAATGGGACAGCGCGGCTATACCGCAGCAATACCGCGGCTATAGCCGCGCTGTACGAGTGATTTTAACCCTTTTTCGGCCGCTAGCGGGGGTTAAAACCGCACCGCTAGCGGCCGAATACAGCTGCAAGAACGACGGTACAGCAGCGCTAAAAATAGCGCTGTTGTACCACCGACGCCCCCACCGCCCCAGTGTGAAAGGGGCCTTATAGAGAGTTCTGTTCCAGCACAGTGATGCCCTTGCTCCCCTCTATGGCCAGTGCGTCCATCTTCACCTTGTCTACTTTTGGGTTTGGAATCTTCATTCATATTATAAATTCAAAAATGGAAGTCCACGTTCATATATATATATATATACAGTATGTGTCTCTAAATATAAGCAGCTTGCAACAAGGACTGATACAGTGCCTTGAAAAAGTATTCATACCCCTTGAGATTTTCCACATTTTGTCAGGTTACAACCAAAAACGTAAAAAGTATTTTATTGGGATTTTATGTGATAGACCAACACAAAGTGGCGCATAATTGTAAAGTGGAAGGAAAATGATAAATGGTTTTCAAATTTTTTTTACAAATAAATATGTGAAAAGTGTGGGGGGACATTTGTATGGCGCCCCCGGAGTCAATACTTTGTAGAACCTCCTTTCTCTGCAATTACAGCTGCAAGTCTTTTTGGGGATGTCTCTACCAGCTTTGCACATCTAGAGAGGGACATTTTTGCCCATTCTTCTTCTTTGCAAAATA
The DNA here is from genome assembly GCA_037953035.1 of Aquarana catesbeiana. Classification (NCBI taxonomy): domain Eukaryota; kingdom Metazoa; phylum Chordata; class Amphibia; order Anura; family Ranidae; genus Aquarana; species Aquarana catesbeiana. The sequence continues at coordinate 103,275 of JBBHAA010003300.1, forward strand.
TCTCAAGCTCTGTCAGATTGGACGGAGAGCGTCTGTGAACAGCAATTTTCAAGTCTTGCCACAGATTCTCAATGGGATTTAGGTCTGGACTGTGACTGGGCCATTCTAACACATGAATATGCTTTGATCTAAACCATTCCATTGTAGCTCTGGCTGGATGTTTCGGGTCGTTGTCCTGCTGGAAGGTGAACCTCCGCCCCAGTCTCAAGTCTTTTGCAGACTCTAAAAGGTTTTATTCTAAGATTGATCTGTATTTGGCTCCATCCATCTTCCCATCAACTCTGACCAGCTTCCCTGTCCCTGCTGAAGAAAAGCATCCCCACCACATGATGCTGCCACCACCATGTTTCATGGTGGGGATGGTGTGTTCAGGGTGATGTGCAGTGTTAGTTTTCCGCCACACATAACGTTTTGCTTTTAGGCCAAAAAGTTCAATGTTGGTGTCATCTGACCAGAGCACCTTCTTCCACATGTTTGCTGTGTCCTCCACATGGCTTCTCACAAACTACAAACAGGACTTCTTATGACTTTCTTTCACCAATGTCTTTCTTCTTGTCACTCTTCCATAAAGGGCAGATTTGTGGAGAACACGACTAATAGTTGTCCTGTGGACAGATAAGGACAGTGGGAGATAAGTACTGGGGAATCGGCATCGTAGGTTCATCAAGTGTCCAAGAAAGGGGCAAAACTCAATTCATCGTTTAAACCTGGATTTTTACATGTGTTAAGATTATAAATCCACCTACAGTCACACTGTAATATGTTCTGATCAAATTGTCGGCCGCGTGGATGTGGGTGGATGATGCGTTCCAGCGTGAAGAATTTCAGGCCCTCAGATTTATATCCGTGACATTGGGCGAAGTGGCAAGTCACAGGGCCTTCCAAGTTGCCAGCCATGTGGCGGACAAATTGATAAGACCATATTACAGCGTGAATGTAGGTGGATTTATAATCTCAAAACATGTAAAAAGCCAGGTTTAAAAGATAAAGTGAGGTTTGCCCCTTTCTTGGACACTTGATATACTTATACAGATTCCCCTGTACTTATCTCCCACTTTCCTTTTTCCCCTCTCATATGATATGTTTATGATGTATATCATTTTATTACTAATCCATAGCTCCCAACTGTCCCTGATTTTGAGGGACTGTCCCTGATTTCGAGCAATGTCCCTCTGTCCCTCATTCCTCTTCATTTGTCCCTCATTTTGGTCTGATCTATAAAGTTGTATATTAAATGCACTTTTTTGATCCATCTAAACCTTTCATCTGATTTCTAAATTGCTGCATTTGTAAATTCCAAAAGTTAATATAAAGGAATAGTAGTGGTAAAAAAAGCAATTGTGGGTTTAACCTATCTTGTTTTTTTGTACAATTCTCCTTAAGGGGGCGTGGCAAGGGGTGTGTCCTATGTCTGCATACTTTTGCTGATAGGTGTCCCTCATTCCCATCTGAAAAAGTTGGGAGGTATGCTAATCTACTGTCTGAATTGTTCACCAGTTATAAGCTCTGTAAATAGTACAAGGTGGGTTGTCCTGAAGAAGCCCTTCTTCTGTGTGAAACATGTTGATCCATATACCTTTCACCAACCATTTGAAGCACAGGTGGTTATATATATATATTTTTGACAAAAGCACTTCTATAGTGTGAAACGCGTCAACCTACCTGCATTTCCCCTTGCCTGTACCCATCCAGTGCTTTTAATATTTATGCTTCAATAAAGACTTTATACTTGACTTTCTGTGTGGGTGTGCTGCCGATCCAAAGATTCTCTGTTCCACGTGATTTTATATGTTCTAGTTATATTGATTTATTACTTTTTTGGGCACCTAAAAACTCCCATTTCCCATAGCCCCCCCCCTCGGAAGAAGCATGAGTTATCTCCTTATTTCCACATTGACTTTATATAGGGGATTGTACCCTAATTTTTAAACAAGTTCCCCCCACCCCAGTACCCACCCTTTGCTCTACCATCATCCCTGTCAGTGGAGGCTGCTGAGAGGTCATGAGATATAGCGGGGGGGGGGGGGGTAGACATGAGAGGTGAGGAGGAGAGGAATTATGTCCCTTTTGGGTGGCTTTCAGGTGCTCTTGCCAATGGGCTGAGCAGTGAGAGGTTAAAGTGGAAGTAAACCCTCCTATCATTTTCAGCCAAGGAAGCTGCCATCTTGGCTTCTGTTTAATCTTCAACTGCCATGATGCTGCACATGTGATCAGTTATGACACCAGCCATTGGATGTTTTGACAGTTTGGTTGAGAGCACAACCAATTTGACAGTTATATACCCGGCATGCCAGGAATGTGCCAGGAATGTAACAGTTTTTTGAAACTGTTAAATAGATGGGTTTACTTACACTTTAAATGCCTTGTCAGCCATGTTGTGGTGGATAAACCCACTATACTCTTGCGCTAATAAGCGCCCTTCCGCCATAATGGTATAATGCACCTTTAAATTAACCCATGTCTCCCCCTTTCCCCAGTAAACAGACATCACCACATTCTTTCGTCCTCATCTCACCATGACTGCCGCCGAGCAGTTCACTGCTTCTTTTATTCACACGCAAACAGGAAGCCACAAACTGGAAGCCCTGGCTCCAACAGCCAATCGCCTCCTACACAGGATGTGACCTCACAGGAAATGACCAAATAAGGATGTAACAACACAAAATGTGAATGTCAACACAGGAAATGACCAAATAAGGGTGTAACAACACAAAATGTGAATGTCAACACAGGAAATGACCAAATAAGGGTGTAACAACACAAAATGTGAATGTCAACAAAGGAAATGACCAAATAAGGATGTAAAAACACAAAATGTGAATGTCAACACAGGAAATGACCAAATAAGGATGTAACAACACAAAATGTGAATGTCAACACAGGAAATGACCAAATAAGGATGTAACAACACAAAATGTGAATGTCAACACAGGAAATGACCAAATAAGGATGTAACAACACAAAATGTGAATGTCAACACAGGAAATGACCAAATAAGGGTGTAACAACACAAAATGTGAATGTCAACAAAGGAAATGACCAAATAAGGATGTAAACACAGGAAATGACCAAATAAGGATGTACACACAGGAAATGACCAAATAAGGATGTAAACACAGGAAATGACCAAATAAGGATGTAACAACACAAAATGTGAATGTCAACACAGGAAATGACCAAATAAGGATGTAACAACACAAAATGTGAATGTCAACACAGGAAATGACCAAATAAGGATGTAACAACACAAAATGTGAATGTCAACACAGGAAATGACCAAATAAGGATGTAACAACACAGGATGTAAATGTCAACACAGGAAATGACCAAATAAGGATGTAACAACACAGGATGTAAACGTCAACACAGGAAATGACCAAATAAGGATGTAACAACGCAGGATGTAAACGTCAACACAGGAAATGACCAAATAAGGATGTAACAACACAGGATGTAAATGTCAACACAGGAAATGACCAAATAAGGATGTAACAACGCAGGATGTAAATGTCAACACAGGAAATGACCAAATAAGGATGTAACAACGCAGGATGTAAATGTCAACACAGGAAATGACCAAATAAGGATGTAACATCACAGGATGTAAATGTCAACACAGAATAAATGAATTTATACAACCAATGAACGATAACTACAATTCCTGCTGATGGGAGATTATCTGCAGGTGTATGTTACGGCACCCCAAATATGTTGATCAGGCATACAGGGGTGACACGAGCGCACATTCGCTAAACCGATAATGCTTTTTCAGAGCGAACACATCCCTCCAGACAATCGCTCTGTGCATCGCACAGGGGCCCTTTCGCCGGAGGACATATCTTTACTCCGCAAACACCTCTCTCCAACCTCAGGAAGTTTTCCACTACCAAACGGATCTCAACCAGCGTCATTCTGCCCCAGTCAGCTCTTTAGAGCGGGTTGCGGGAGAACTAAAACTGGGAGACTCTATGACAATACATATTAAAATACATCTTCATAAAATTTCCACAACACGTGGTGCCCAAATGGCTGGTGTTTTTGCCACGTTTGATCTGCTTGCGGCAGGGATTAAAAAATTTCAACAGTGCGATCGGCAGCACAATGTGCTAAAAAAAGGCCCAGACAGTAGAGCCGTGGGAAGTGGGCCGGGAGATAACAGCCTCACAATGTGATGGAATAGGGCGGCTGCTCTCTTTTTTTTTTCTTTTAAATTGGCGCTTTTTTTTTTTTTTTTTTTTTTATAGCGCAAAAAAAAAAAAAAAACACAGAGGCGATCAAATTCCACCAAAAGAAAAGCTCTATTTGTGGGGGGAGGACGTCAATTTTGTTTGGGTACAATGTCGCACGACCACGCAATTGTCAGTTAAAGCGACACAGTGCCGTATCGCAAAAAATGACCTGGTCATTAAGGGGGGAAATCTGCCAGCCTGCAAAGTGGTTAAATATACGGTGGCGCTGCTATGCCGGAACATGTACCTAGTACATGATCCGAAACGTCCTGGGTTGGGAGCGTGCATGCACACCGCTGGCAGCCCGGAGTGGGAGCTGAGCTGTGGGTACCGTGGACTCGATATCCGCCGGCACCCGCCGATCATCCAGCACAGAGCGCTGTTCTGTCAGTAGGGAAGGCTTGGGTCCTGTGTCTCTGCAAAGCAGGAACACGGATCCATCTCTTCCTCTAGTAAAAGCACCTCCCCCCCCCACTGTACACTAAAACACTGGCTAGGAGTAGTTAACCCTTTGATGCCCCCTGATGTTAACCCCTTCCCTGCCAGTGTCATTAGTACAGTGACAGTGCATATTTTTAGCACCGATCACTGTATTAGTGTCACTGGTCCCCGAAAAAGTGTCAAGTGTCAGATGTGACCGCCGCAATATCGAAGTCCCGTTATAAGTCGCCGATCGCCGCCATTACTAGTAAAAAAAAAAAAAAAATGCCATAGTTTGTAGACACGGTAACGTTTGCGGAAACCACTCAATATACTCTGATTGGGATTTTTTTACCGATAATATGGACTAAATTGATGAAGACGTTCGATTTTTGCATTTTTTTTAATTGAATATGTTTTATAGCAGAAAGTAAAAAAATATTCTTTTTTCTTTTTTCAAAATTGTCGCTCTTTTTTTGTTTTTAGCGCCAAATAAAAAAACGCAGAGGTGATCAAATACCACCAAAAGAAAAGATCTATTTGTGGGGAAATAAAGCACAAAAACCTTATTTGGGTACAGTGTCGCACGACCGCGCAATTGTCAGTTAACCCCTCGCTTACCGGGCACTTATACCCCCTTCCTGCCCAGGCCAGCTTTCGGCACTGTCACACTTTGAATGACAATTTATATCATTTTTTTCACACAAATAGAGTTTTCTTTTGGTGGTATTTAATCACCGCTGGGCTTTTTAATTTTTTGCTAAAGAAAAGAAAAGACCGCAAATTTTGAAAGAAATAAAAACACGTTTTCATAATTTGTTATAAAATTTGGAAACAGGTAATTTTTTTCTCCTTCGCTGATGTGCACTGATAGGTGGTACTAATGGGCACTGATAGGTGGTACTAATGGGCACTGATGGACACTGATAGGTGGAACTAATGGGCACTGATGAGGTGGCACTGATATGTGGAACTAATGGGCACTGATATGTGGAACTAATGGGCACTGATAGGTGGAACTAATGGGCACTGATAGGTGGAACTAATGGGCACTGATAGGTGGAACTAATGGGCACTGATGTGCACTGATAGGTGGTACTAATGGGCACTGATGGACACTGATAGGTGGAACTAATGGGCACTGATGAGGTGGCACTGATATGTGGAACTAATGGGCACTGATAGGTGGAACTAATGGGCACTGATAGGTGGAACTAATGGGCACTGATGTGCACTGATAGGTGGTACTAATGGGCACTGATGAGGTGGCACTGATATGTGGAACTAATGGGCACTGATAGGTGGAACTAATGGGCACTGATGGACACTGATAGGTGGAACTAATGGGCACTGATGTGCACTGATAGGTGGTACTAATGGGCACTGATGAGGTGGAACTAATGGGCACTGATAGGTGGCACTATTGGGCACTGATAGGTAGAACTAATGGGCACTGATGAGGCGGCACTGATATGTGGAACTAATGGGCACTGATAGGTGGAACTAATGGGCACTGATGGACACTGATATGTGGAACTAATGGGCACTGATAGGTGGAACTAATGGGCACTGATAGGTGGCATTGATGAGGCTGTACTGATGGACACTGATAGGTGGTACTGATGATAGGGGGCACTAATGGGCACTGATGGACACTGATAGGTGGCACTAATAGGCACTGTTGAGGCAGCACTGATAGTTAACACTGATGATGAGGCACTGATTGGCAGTACTGGTTTGCACTAATTAGCACCACTGACATCCCTATAAGAGAAGTCGGATACCACCTTCTGTCTTCTCTTCTCTTGCTGATTGTGAGGAGAAAGAAAGCCGATAACCGTCTTCTGTGTGATCAGTTGTTATTGGCTGACAGCTGATCACATGGTAAAGGGCTGTGATATGATTGGCCCTTCACCGATCTCATCGATCACAGGGGGGGGGGCAGCGGAGCGATCTCGGGAGGAGGCTTTATACCCCGATCTCTGATAAGCCTGCGTCTGAAGGACTCATCGATCACAGATCACATACAATGTGGTGCGGGGGGGGGGCGCACTGGTACGGCATGACGTCATATTACGGCCTCCTGGAAAAGTGCGGCCGCGTTGTATCCGTCATTCGGCTATAGAACGATCGCAAAGGGGTTTAAAATAACTCAGTGCTGTATTGTAAAAAATGGACCCTCATGGGGGGGGTAAATTTTCCGGAGGTGAAGTGGTTAATCTGGACAGAAATGTGACATTCCCATATTATAGCAGCTGAAGCCCTTTTACTTCAGATCTGTACAGTGTTGTGGTGACGCTCCTGTCTCTGGTTTAGGTCATTCTTCACAAGCTTTTCCCTATGGTCACTCCACCACTACAGCCAGGTCTGTGACCCCCCCCGAGTCTCGGCTGCTTCTAGTTCTCAATAACTCCCAACCTTCTCCTTCCGCCCAGCTCTCCGCCTCCTCTGGTGTACCAACATGGCGACGAGCGCACTTCCGGTGTTGTCCTAGCTTCCGGGAGTGGCAAGATGGCCGCTCCTGTGAGGCTCCTTTTAGGATTCCGGTTATTTTTCACCCAGCTTTATTGAGTAGACACCGCGGAGGACAGAGCGGAGAGGAGAGCGGTACGGTGTGTGCGGGGGAGACAGGGCATGGGGGAGGAGGGGGTTACAAGAGGGCATGGCGTTTGGGGGTCTCCCCCCCTCCCCTTCATGGATGGCAGGGGCCCCTATAGAGGGTGCTGGGCACTGCAAGGAGGTAAAGGCCTTAGAAAGAGTGATGGTTCTGTGCATGATGGAGGTCGGTGGCCCTTTAAGAGGGTGCTGGGGGCCAATACAAAATGGGGGATGGTGATCAACCCCCCCCCCCCCCCATATAGAGATTATACAAAAAAAGCATTGCAGTTACAAAAAACCTACAAAAAACAATATGTGACCCCCAAATGACATAACTAAGAACTACGAATAATGCTTAAAAACAGTGAAAATCTGTCCTATTCACTAAAAAAACCACAATACTGCGAATAAACACCGCTACAGAAAATACAGGGCGATATCCAATCAAATACACTATATATATATATATATATATAAAATGGAAATCTAAATGACGTAAAGTAAATAGAAATCGGCATGGACACCCAACTATTCTATGATTAAATATATAAACAAAAGTAAAAAAAAAAAAAGAAATATATATATATAAAATTATACTTTTATTTGTTTATATATTTATTATATTTGTTATCTACTTGCTGACCAGGCCAGTATTTTTTGCTAGAAAATTAAAACCCCTAAAAAAAAAAATATATATATATATAATTTTTTATTTTATTTATTTATTTTTTTAGCAGAGATCTTAGAGAATAAAATGGCAAATTGCAACTTTTTATGTCACAGTATTTGCACAGTGGTCTTTCAAATGTAATTTTTTTTTTTTTTGTGGAAAAAATACACTTTAATCACTTGTTAACCAGACCTTTTCTGGAACTTTTTAATTGCATGTTTGTATTAGTATTTTCTTGCTAGAAAATCACTTAGCACCCCCAAACATAATTTAAATTATGTATGTGTGTATATATATATATATATATCAATATCTCACAAAAGTGAGTACACCCCTCACATTTATGTAAATATTTTATTCTATCTTTTCATGTGACAACACTGAAGAAATGACACTTGTCTACAATGTAAAGTAGTGAGTGTACAGCTTGTATAACAGTGTAAATTTGCTGTCCCCTCAAAATAACTCAACACACAGCCATTAATGTCTAAACCGCTGGCAACAAAAGTGAGTACACCCCTAAGTGAAAATGTCCAAATTGGGCCCAATTAGCCATTTTCCCTCCCCGGTGTCATGTGACTCCTTAGTGTTACAAGGTCTCAGGTGTGAATGGGGAGCAGGTGTGTTAAATTTGGTGTTATCGCTCTCACTCTCTCATACTGGTCACTGGAAGTTCAACATGGCACCTCATGGCAAAGAACTCTCTGATGATCTGAAAAAAAGAATTGTTGCTCTACATAAAGATGGTCTAGGCTATAAGAAGATTGCCAAGACCCTGAAACTGAGCTGCAGCACAGTGGCCAAGACCATACAGCGGTATAACAGGACAGGTTCCACTCAGAACAGACCTCACCATGGTCCACCAAAGAAGTTGAGGTCACGTGCTCAGCGTCATATCCAGAGGTTGTCTTTGGGAAATAGACGTATGTGTGCTGCCAGCATTGCTGCAGAGGTTGAAGGGGTGGGGGGTCAGCCTGTCAGTGCTCAGACCATACGCCGCACACTGCATCAAATTGGTCTGCATGGCTGTCATCCCAGAAGGAAGCCTCTTCTAAAGATGATGCACAAGAAAGACCGCAAACAGTTTGCTGAAGACAAGCAGACTAAGGACATGGATTACTGGAACCATGTCCTGTGGTCTGATGAGACCAAGATAAACTTATTTGGTTCAGATGGTGACAAGCGTGTGTGGGGGCAACCAGGTGAGGAGGACAAAGACAAGTGTGTCTTGCCTACAGTCAAGCATGGTGGTGGGAGTGTCATGGTCTGGGGCTGCATGAGTGCTGCCAGTACTTGGGAGCTACAGATCATTGAAGGAACCATGAATGCCAACATGTACTGTGACATACTGAAGTAGAGCATGATCCCCTCCCTTCAGAGACTGGACCACAGGGCAGTATTCCAACATGATAACGACCCCAAACACACTTCCAAGATGACCACTGCCTTACTAAAGAAGCTGAGGGTAAAGGTGATGGACTGGCCAAGCATGTCTCCAGACCTAAACCCTATTGATCATCTGTGGGACATCCTCAAACAGAAGGTGGAGGAGCACAAGGTCTCTAACATCCACCAGCTCCGTGATGTCGTCATGGAGGAGTAGAAGAGGACTCCAGTGACAACCTGTGAAGCTCTGGTGACCTCCATGCCCAAGAGGGTTAAGGCAGTGCTGGAAAATAATGGTGGCCACAAAAAATATTGACACTTTGGGCCCAATTTGGACATTTTCACTTAGGGGTGTACTCACTTTTGTTGCCAGCGGTTTAGACGTTAATGGCTGTGTGTTGAGTTATTTTGAGGGGACAGCAAATTTACACTGTTATACAAGCTGTACACCAGGGGTAGGCAACCCACGGCATGCAAAGCCTCTTTTGCCGGCACTCGATTCCCTCCCCATCATCAGGGAAGTGTCGGTGAGACACTAATGCTTTCCTATCTCAGAATCCCCCCCACGCACCTTCACTGAAGGGGGGGGGGGGAGGCACTGAGCCCCCACACATTGTAAAAGATGGGAAACATTGTTTGGTTCTCTAACTTTGATGAAGCTGCGATCATCCGTTTTTTTTTGATGGGGAAGAGATTGGGTGTAGTTCTGCTGCAGGGGGGGGTCGTCCCTGTTTCCAGGAGGAGGATGACTGTCATTGGCCACTGTTAAAGCCAATCACAGTCCTCCTAGCCCCGTCCACCATCTGGAGGAAGATGACTCGCTTGGTTGCCACTACCAATCTCAGAAAGAAAGGATTTCACTGTGATTGAGAAAACCCCAATCAGGTGACAGTTTGTGGAATTACTGTTGAGCTTCTGGGAACTTTGTTGAAATTATTCCTGAACATTTGCATCACTTACTACTGAACCCCGGCACTCTGTGTCCCTTTAAGCCACACAGCCAGGTTTCAATGAAAATCACACCCAACTACTTTTTCTCAGCTGCGGGGGGCCAACTTATGATCCTGCACACAGGCCCACTGCTTTCAGAAAATGCCCCTGACCTGAGCTCATCATTGCACATCCATTCCGAATGCTTGTATGTGACATCCCACACATCCCATACATCATATACATCATATACATCATATACATCCCATGCATCATATACATCACATGCATCCCATACATCATATACATCCCATGCATCCCATGCATCATATACATCCCATACATCACACACATCACACACATCACATGCATCCCATACATCATATACATCCCATACATCACACACATCACATGCATCCCATACATCATATACATCCCATACATCATATACATCCCATATCTCATACATCTCATACAAGCATGTGGTATGGATGCGAGAGTTGTATCAGCAGGATGAATGTACCAGGACAGTTAGATGTGTCTCATCTCTGCTTCCTTTCACCACTCTGCATATCACACATATTCTAGATGAGAAGAGGGTACATTGGTGAGACAGATGTGCCGGAGGTACAGTGGTGGGGCAGATGAGAAAGTTTTACAGTGATGGGGCAGAAGGGCAGGGGGGGTACAGTGGTGGGACATATGAGAAAGGGGGAACATTGGTGGGGCAGATGAGCAGGAGGTACAGTGGTGGGTCAGATGAGCAGGAGGTATAGTGGTGGGGCAGATGTGCAGGGGGTATGGCGGTTGAGCAGATGTGCAGGGGGAGTACAGTGTTGGGGCAGATGAGAAAGGGGAAACATTGGTGGGTCAGATGAGCAGGAGGTATAGTGGTGGGGCAGATGTGCAGGGGGTATGGCGGTTGAGCAGATGTGCAGGGGGAGTACAGTGTTGGGGCAGATGAGAAAGGGGAAACATTGGTGGGGCAGATGAGCAGGGCAGTACAGTGGTGGGGCAAATGTGCAGGGGGGTACAGAGGTGAAACAGATTTGCAGGGGGGACAGTGATCTGAGGTGTGAAGTTGCAGGAATTGGGGCTGATCTGAGGCCTGAGAGTGCAGGATGTTAATTTCTCACGCCTCAGTAGTAGTTTACAGCATTTACTTTATAAAAAATCCTTTTTGTGATTAAAGCAGAGTTCCACCCAAAAGTGGAACTTCCGCTTTAAGCACTCCTCCCCCCCTTGCATGCCACATTTGGCATGTCATTTTTTTTGGGGGGGGGGGCAGTGGGTGGGACTTCCTGTCCCACTTCCTCCTTCCGCCCACGGACCGCCTAGGCGACTCCTCCTCTCCCCATAGGTGGCCCCTCCCTCTCGGCAATCTTCTGGGACACGTGACAGGTCCCAGAAGATTGCCTGTCTACTCGGAGAGCGCAGCTCGACTCGCGCAGTGCGCGCCCGGCCGTGAAGCCGCAAGCTGTCATGGCCGGGTGCCCACAGTTCCATTGGATGCGCCGAGGAGGGGGAGAGGAGCGGGGCTCTGTGCAGCCGCATCGCTGGACCATGGAACAGGTAAATGTCTGTTTATTAAAAGTCAGCAGCTAAACTTTTTGTAGCTGCTGACTTTTAATAATAATAAAAAAAAAGCCTGGAACTCCGCTTTAAGAGTGTGAAGTTGTCATTTTTTTGTTATAAAATCGGCACCCTTAATTTCTTTGAAAACAATTTACGGCACGCTGTGCTCAAAAGTTTCCCTCCCCCCCGCTGTACACTCACTACTTTACATTGCAGCAAAGTCTCATTTCTTCAGTGTTGTCACATGAAAAGATAGAATAAAATCTGAGGGGTGTACTCACTTTTGTGAGATACTGTATATCATTTTTAAGCAGAGACCCGAGAGAATAAAATAGCGATCCTTGCAATATTTTATGTCAAGCTGTATTTGCGCAGCGGTCTTTCAAACACAATTTTTTGGGGGGAAAAAATACACTTTTTAATGAATTAAAAAAAAAAAAAAAAGCACTAAAGTTACCCCAGTTTTTTTGTAGAATGTAAAAGATGATGTTACGCCAAGTAAATGGACACCTAACACGTCACACTTTAAAATTGACGCCATTCTATGGGTGTGCGCAAAGTATGGCACTTAAAAATCTCTGTACGCGGCGCTTAAATTTTTTTTTACAGTTTACCTGCTTAGCGTTACAGTGGAGGTCTAGCACTAGAATTATTTCTCTCGCTGTAATGTTGGCGGCGATACCTCACATGTGTGGTGTGAACACTGTTTACATATGTGGGCGCAACTTATGTATGCACTCGCTTCTGCGCACGAGCATGGAGGGATGGGGGCGCACGCTTTTTAAAAAATTTTTTTTTTTTTTTTTTTTTTACACTGTCCCTTTAATTTTTTTGTATCACTTTTATTCCTATTACAAGGAATGTAAACGTCCCTTGTAATAGAAATAAGGGATGACAGGTCCTCTTTATGGAGAGATGTGGGGTCTATAAGACCAAATCTCTTCTTTACCTTTAAAAGCAAAAGATATATAAAAAAAAAAATGTCTTTTGCTTTAAAAAAGAAAAACAAAATGGTTTACTTCCGCCCTAGACCGGGACTGGAAGTGATGTCATGACTGTTTATTTATAGAAGGGCTTGACAAATTTGCTTTGATCTCTGAGCCTGCTAAGAAAGTTAGGAGCCAGTTTTTTTTAACCATTTGACTACCGGGCATTTTCACCCCCTTCCTGCCCAGGCCAACTTTCAGCGCTGTCGTACTTTGAATGACAATTGCGCGGTCATGCTACACTGTACACAAATTATATTTTTATCATTTTTTTCAGACAAAGTTTTCTTTTGGTGGTATTTAATCACCACTGGGTTTTTTTTTTTTTTGCTAAAATTTTGGAAAAAAAAAATATCGTTTTCTTAGTTTCTGTTATAAAATGTTGCAAATAAGTAATTTTTCTTTGGCACTGATGAGGCTGCACTGATGGACACCGATTGGCACTAACGGGGCTGTACACTGTGACAGCACCAAGGAAAGGAAATGCCGATAACCGGTGTTTGTTTAGATATGACCAGCTGTGTTTGGCACTTTACCTCAATCTGTGTCCACAGGATACAGCGATCATAGAGCACGCCCCCCCTCAGGGGAGGGGGGGGGTATTCTAGGAGGGCGTCAATAGACACCCTCCCAGGACTGGACAACCGCTCTGTAGCCATCTTTTGACTATAGGCAGTCAGCATGTGGGAGGTGGATGTGGATTGCTGACAAAAGCCCGGGCGCCAGGACACAATTGCTAGTCACCATGGCAACCTGGCACCTGGAAGATGTCAAGCCCTGATTCTTAGTATTGTTTTTTAAAAGTGAATTTGACACATTTTCACTTTTTAAAAATTTTTTATGCACTCGTTATTTGTAGTTTTAAGAGGGTTTTTTTTTTTTTTGGAAATATGTGCAAAGGCAGCTGCTTGTGACATTCAAACTGTTGGCATTCAGTGCACCAGTTCTGGGGGGGGGGGGGGGATGCTGACTCTGACAATGTTTACTGCCACGGCCAGATCGTAATTACATCAGCACCGCATATGCGGCTACTACTTTGTTGCCAGTGCAGAGGGTTCTCATCACATGGTGCCCAACGTCCAGCAGGCCGCATGCGGTAGCCTGGCTGGCCACAGTTTAAGCACCAGAGCTAAAGAGAGTGCTGGGCTCTATACAAGTTTGAGGCTGGTGACCCCATTATAGAGGGTGCGGGGCCCTAAACAAGATGGAGGCTGGTGACCCCATTATACAGGGTGCGGGGCCCTAAACAAGATGGAGGCTGGTTACCCCATTATAGGGGGTGTGGGGCCCTATACAAGATGGAGGTTTGTTACCCCATTATAGAGGGTGCTGGGCCTTATACAAGATGGAAGCTGGTGACCCCATTATACAGGGTGCTATGCTCTATTCCAGATGAAGGCTGGTGACCCTATGGAGGGTTCTGGGCACTATACAAGATGGAGGCTGTTGACCTCATTATAGAGGGTGCTGGGCTTTATACAAGTTGGAGGTGGATGACCCCATTATAGAGGGTTCTGGGCCCTATACAAGATGGAGGCTGGTGACCCTATGGAGGGTTCTGGGCACTATACAAGATGGAGGCTGGTGACCCCATTATATAGGGTGCTGGGCCCTATACAGGATGGAGGCTGGTGACCCCATTATAGAGGGTGCTGGGCCCTAAACAAGATGGCGGCTGGTGACCCTATTATAGAGGGTGCTGGGCTCTATACCATATGGAGGCAGATGACCCCATTGTAGAAGGTGCTGGGCCCTATACAAGAGGGAGGCTGGTGACCCCATTATAGAAGGTGCAGGGCCCTATACAAGATAGAGGCTGGTGTCCCCATTATAGAGGGTGCTGGGCTCTATACCAGATGTAGGCTGGTGACCCTATGAAGGGTTCTGACCCTATACAAGACAGAGGCTGGTGACCCCATTATGGAGGGTCCTGGACCCTATACCAGTTGGAGGCTGGTGACCCCATTATAGAGGGTGCTGGGCTCTATACCAGGTGGAGGCTGGTGACCCCATTATAGAGGGTGCTGGGCTCTATACAAGATGGAGGCTGGTTACCCCATTATAGAGGGTGTGGGGCCCCTATACAAGATGGAGGCTGGTGACCCAATTATAGAGGGTGTTGGGCTCTATGCAAGTTGGAGGCTGGTGACCCCATTATAGAGGGTGCTGGGCTCTATACAAGATGAAGGCTGGTGACCCCATTATAGAGGGTGCTGGGCTCTATACAAGATGAAGGCTGGTGACCCCATTATAGAGGGTGGAGGCCTCATGCCAGATAGAGGCTGGTGACCTCATTATAGAGGGTGCTGGGCTCTATACCAGATGGAGGCTGGTGACTCTATGGAGGGTACTTGGCCCTATACAAGATGGAGGCTGCTGACCCCAGGGGGGATTAATACTAGGAGGGATGATTAAGGGGGGGATTTGGGGGGTAGATTTACACTAGAAGGGGGATTTGGGGGGAGGATTTAAGCTAGAAGGGGGGATTTGTGCTAGGAGGTGGATTTGGGGCAGAGGATTTAGGCTAGGAGGGGGGGATTTGGGGGAAAGCTGGCTCCAACTTTTTTGTCTGGCTTCCAGATTCAAAGCAAACTTGTCAAGCCCTGTTGAAGGTTTGAAGATGTTTTGTAGGTTTTCCAATTCAAACAAATATCACTTGTGATGGGACTCTAAATAGTCTTATACAGGAGGCTTGTTACTGGCCGGATGACCAGGTGAAAGTGAAGGGGGAAAAAGCCTAAAAAAATTAAATCTATTACAATATGTTACTTTTTTTGGCTTTGGGCTGTGTAAAATCTGCCTCTTTAGACAGAAATAAAAACCAAACTCCTAACTCTTCCCCACTCTATCCAAAACTTGAAGTATAATTTATCAAAGTTAACCTTTATTATTGGAAACAAATGGAACATTGCTGGCGGTCACTACTAGGATATTCCAACGTCTCAAAGCCCAGAGCTGTAGCTGAACAGTCTCTGAGAATCTCTCACAATGTACAGAACTGAAATGGAAAGCCGGCACTCCAGTAAATATCAGCAAACTGTTTTCATTTATTATACAGAGTAGAATACAGCCATGGAATGCCAACAAGTTTTGGCTCTTCAGGCCTTAGTCATGGTTTAAAGGCTAGGACTAAGGCCTGAATGGCCGAAACACATTGGAATTTTATGGCTGTATTCTACTTTGTATAATAAAGGACAATTGCTTGCTGATATATATATATATATATATATATATAGTGCCTTGAAAATTATTCATACCCCTTGACATTTTTCATATTTTGTCACATTACAACCAAAAATGTAAATGTATTTTATTGGGATTTTATGTGATAGACCAACACAAAGTGGCACATAATTGTGAAGTGAAAGGAAAATGATAAATTGTTTTCAAAACTTTTTACAAATAAATATGTGAAAAGTGTGTGTGTGTGTGTGTGTGTGTGGGGGGGGGGGGGGGGCATTTGTATAGCGCCCCCCTGAGTCAATACTTTGTAGAACAACCTTTCGCTCCAATTACAGCTGCAAGTCTTTTTGGGGATGTCTCTACCAGCTTTGCACATCTAGAGAGGGACATTTTTGCCCATTCTTCTTTGCAAAATATCTCAAGCTCTGTCAGATTGGATGGAGAGCGTCTGTGAACAGCAAATTTCAAGTCTTGCCACAGATTCTCAATTGGATTTAGGTCTGGACTGTGACTGGCCATTCTAACACATGAATATGCTTTGATCTAAACCATTACATTGTAGCTCTGGCTGTATGTTTCGGGTCGTTGTCCTGCTGGAAGGTGAACCTCCGCCCCGTTCTCAAGTCTTTTGCAGACTCTAACAGGTTTTCTTCTAAGACTGGAGAGGTAGTCACGTAAGAAGAGAAATCTCCAGGTTGGAAACTAAGTGGATCTATTGGTTAAAATCTTAAAAGCCCCACGGCCTTAACATAGAGTGGGATGTTAATGCCTTCATAAACAATAGTTGGGCATATATTCCTCCCTTTTGTAATTAATGAGGTGTCTGATCTGCATAATACAAATATGCAAATTTGGTTTATGTAAATACATGAATTTATAACTGACTTTATATTAGCGACTTATATTATTGGTTTTAATTTATCATGTATTTTTAATTTTTAATGTTGTGGCAATGAATTTTCCAACCGCTAGGTGGCGTCTTCTGATTTTAGGCAATGGCGCAGGTGACTTTATCACTCATGGTTGTTTTTATTCTCGTCCATGAAATAAAATCGATATAGAATTTTTAAAGGTGTCTGTTTTTTACATTTTAGTATTTTTTAATGATTGGTTTATGGAAAGCTGCATAGGTTTTTGCATGGCAATCCAGTAGTACTACTGGTAGTTCTGTCTTTCGGCCACAATGAAGGATGTTTACAATGCAGACTCCAGCGATGTTTCAGGTTGCAGAGTCCCTTCATGTTGGTGGAACGCATTGATAGTAGAGCTGCATGATTAATCGTTAAGAATCGTTGTTGCGATTTCCCCCCCCCCCTTGCGATCTTGACGAAGTATTTCCCGATTCTTTCTATGCAGAGAATTCTCTCTGCTGAAGCCGACAGCCATCAAAAGAAGGGGGGAAAAAAACGGGCAGTCTGCCAAGTATCACAACATTCTTTAGCAGTGGAACCAAGTATAAACATTGTAACGATTTGTCCTTTACATCAAAGGAATACACTTCAGTGTGTAAATGAGGAAAGTTTAACCACAAAACTTTTTCTGACAATTGTTGGTTTCATGTTAAAATCATTTTTTTTTTTGTTTGCTAGAAAATTACTTAGAACCCCCAAACATATATATTTTTTTTTAGTAGAGACCCTAGAGAGTAAAATGGTGGTTGTTGCAATATTTTATGTTGCACTGTATTTGCGCAGCAGTCTTTCAAATGCATTTTTCTGGGAAAAAATTACACTTTAATAAATTTAAAAAAAAACTAACCAGTAAAGTTAGCCCAATTTTTTTTTTGTATAATGTGAAAGATTTTACGCCGCGAGAATTGTGATCTTTTTATTCTAAGCAAAAAAATTGTGATTTTTTTGGCCAGAATCGTGCAGCTCTAATTGATAGTGCCGATTATGACTACATCCGGTCCCTACCACTATATAAGGTGTCATACACATTTGAGGTCACACCCCTGATAGCGTCTATATGATGAAACGCGTTGGGTGGAGCTTGGTCACATGATCGTGCCGTGGAAGTCAGCCATATTTACAGTTGAAAACGTTCTTGCTGCTTTTAAATCTTTCGAGTATTAGTGATACTGCACTATGAAGTGTCCTTTATCTATCTCTGCACCCTGCATGAGTTGAGGTCCTTTTTTTTTTTTTTTTTTTGCTGGAAGCTCTCCAGGTAGTGAGGTTAAAGTCATCCGGTGACCCGGTGACCCCGTGGATCTGGTGACTTTGGAGATGGTTTAATTGAACGTGTTTGATCATAATATTGACCATTATATTGGATGGTCCACTATCGAGGGTACACCTTTTTCCAGTTGTTAGCTGTGTCCCCCATATGGATTCTCGCAAACTGCATACCGGACTTCTTATGACTTTCTTTCACCAATGTCTTTCTTCTTGTCACTCTTCCATAAAGGTCAGATTTGTGGAGAGCACGACTAATAGTTGTCCTGTGGACAGATTCTCCCACCTGAGCTGTGGATCTCTGCAGCTCCTCCAGAGTTACCATGGACCTCTTGGCTCTTCTCTGATGAATGCTCTCCTTGCCCGGCCGGTCAGTTTAGGTGGACGGCCATGTCTTGGTAGGTTTGCAGTTGTGCCATTCTCTTTCCATTTTCCGATGATGGATTGAACAGAGCTCCGTGAGATGTTCAAAGCTTGGGATTTTATTTTTTTTATAACCTAACCCTACTTCTAAACTTAAGTTCTCCAATACTTTATCCCTGACCTGTCTGGTGTGTTCCTTGGCCTTCATGATGCTGTTTGTTCACTAAGGTTCTTTAACAAACCTGAGGGCTTCACAGAACAGCTGTATTTATACTGAGAATAAATTGCACACAGGTGGACTCTATTTACTAATTAGGTGACTTCTGAAGGCAATTGGTTCCACTAGAATTTAGTTAGGGGTATCAGAGTAAAGGGGGGCTGAATACATATGCCCCCCCACACTTTTAAGATATTTATTTGTAAAAAAAAATTGAAAACCATTTATCATTTTCCTTTCACTTCACAATTATGTACCATTTTGTGTTGGTCTATCACATAAAATCCCAATGAAATACATTTACGTTTTTGGTTGTAACATGACATGTGGAAAATTT
Source organism: Aquarana catesbeiana (assembly GCA_037953035.1). NCBI lineage: Eukaryota > Metazoa > Chordata > Amphibia > Anura > Ranidae > Aquarana > Aquarana catesbeiana. The sequence continues at coordinate 122,346 of JBBHAA010003300.1, forward strand.
AAAGGGGTATGTACTGGAGTGCCAGCTTTCCATTGAAGTCTAACTTTTTTTTTGCTGTGGGAAAAAAAACAGAAATACAAAAGGTAAATAAACATTTTATCGATGCGCTGCACAGTGTTATTTGCCGTCAGTCTGACCATTACCATTTCTTTATTTACAGGTGTTACCCCATTTACTGTGGTATGGGAAGTTTCGGAGTAAAGTAAAAAATGTCTCGGGTAAGAAAGATCCTACGGTCGGATTCCTCTACGGGGCCGGACTCTGCGGACTCTCCATCTCCTGAAGACCCCTCGACTTCTGCTGTGAAAATCGGGCCGAAAGCGGTCAGGAGCATGGCTCAGACTTATTTTCCATTCAGCCTTCTGCCGGTGGACTGCCAGCTTCACATCTTCTCTTTCCTTTCCGAAATAGAGAAGTGCACGGCGGCCCTGGTGTGCTCAGACTGGAGCAAGCTGATGCGCACTTCACAGCTTTGGAGGTGGCGGACTTCATGAGCTTGGGGCCGTCCTTTCTGGCATGGATGGGGTGCTCGTGTCGGTGAAGGAGTTCGAAAGTGGAAGGAGTGGGTCCACCAGTACGCTTACCACCTCATTTCCCGCAGTGCCAGCCTGCTCGTCCTTCGTGCCAGTTTCGATTTAGGAGATCAGAGGGCTAGGTGGGCGGAGTTCCTCCTCCAGTTCCTAGACAGCGTTCACTGCGGGGAACTCCAGGAACTGGAGCTGAACTGGACTCTGACACATTTAGAGCCACTAGATTTCTATCCTCTAGGTAGCATGGCTCAGATCTGTCTTGCCAAGACCGACCAGTTCAACAGCTTCCAGACTCTTTTCGAACGGCTCACCCGCAGCTCCCCAAAGCTAAGCCGCATGAAACTACCTTTCGATTGGTCCGAACACTCAGTGTCACTTCTTAGAAACTTTCAACATCTCAACACGCTGGAACTCAACTACTTCTGGGTCTTCAAGAGCGTACGGCCGGAAATTATGCAGGAACTCACCAGATCTCTCCCGAAACTAAAGACTTTGATCTTACAGTTCTGGTCCCGGTGAAGGACTTGGGGGTCTCTTACCCCATAGAATCCAAGTCCTTGGAAATTTTAGACGTTTCTCAGAGCCGCGGGCTGGTGTTTAGCCACTTGGATTTACCATCTTTGAAAGAATTGAGGATTAAGAAAACGATAAGGGGGATCATTCTCAATCGCAGGACCAGAGTGGCCGTTCAGACTCGCTGGGCTTGTTTGTATGACCTTCTCAAGGCCGGTACTCCTCAGCTTCAGGTGTTCAACTCTCACATATTGCTTCCCACCTGGCAGACTCACAATTACCTAGAACTCAGCGAGGTCCTGCTACAGTCCTGCTACTGTATACACCACACTGATACTGGTTGCTCTAAAGCGGACTGACTTGACACACTCCCTTCTTCTACACCAGGCCATGATTAGACAGTTGACCCAAGAAGTTGTTTAAGTTTGGGACTTTTATCAGGGCTGGAAAAAAAAAAGTGCCAGCAGGACTGTGTGCTTCCATTTCCAACCATAGAAAAGGCTAAAATGAAAAAAAAAAGTGAGCTTAGTGTGAACTTTTTAGGAATGTTGTCTGTCTGATGGCCAGAATTTTTGCATTCGTGATTTTATCCAGATCTGGACAGTCCCAGGAACCAGGCAGACAATGATTGAAAAAATGACCCTAGCGTCTAAACTTTTAAGATATTTTTTTTTTTTTTTTTTTAACAGTCGATACACACCCTTTTTCAGTTTTGCATATATTTTATTCTATTCTAAGGGTCAGGATGAAAAAAAATAAATATTTAAAAAAAAAAAAATTATTTTCCTTATTTTAGTCCATTGGATATTAATATTTTTGGTTCACTCTTCCTTCTTCGTTACTTATCAGTTAAAATCAGTATTGTTTGCTAGAAAACTACTTAGAACACCCAAACATTATGTATATTTTTTTTTAACAGAGACCCTAAAGAATAAAATGGTGGTTGTTGCAATATTTTATGTCACACTGTATTGGCGCGCGGTCTTTCAAATGCAAATATTTGGAAAATATACACTTTCATGAAAAAAAAAAACAAAACCATAAAGTTTAGCCCAATTTTTTTGTATGATGTTACACCGAGTAAATAGATACTTAACATCTCATGCTTTTAACCGCTTCTGGACCAGCCAGAGGTTGGCTCCCCTGCGCGAAACCACCTTATTGTACGTGATCTCGCGGGGTCCGGATAGCAGGCGTGCGCGCGCGCGCTGCACAGCTGGGGGGTGCTGATGCTCGTGGCCGACGGTCGCGATGATCGCCGGCCATGAGCGATCGTGACCAGGAGAGACACAACAGGGACGTAAACACACACTTCCCTGTTCTGTTCTGAGAGGAGTGACAGATCGTGTGTTCCTATTAGCTAGGAACCCATGATCTGTCACTTCCCTGTAGTCAGTCCCCTCCCCCTTTAGTTAGAATCACCTCCCAGGTTACACAATTAACACCGCCCCCTAGTGTTAACCCCTTCACTGTCAGTGACATTTTTACAGTAATCAATGCATTTTTAATCGCACTGATCGCTGTATTAATGCCAATGGTTCCAAAAATGTGTCAAAAATGTCCGCCACTGATCGCTGTTATTAATGCCAATGCTTCCAAAAATGTGTCAGAATTGTCCGCCATAATGTCGCAGTCTCGACAAAATTCGCAGATTGCCGCCATTACTAGTAAAAAAAAAAAAAAATAATAATAAAAATGCTATAAATCTATCCCCTATTTTGTAGACTCTATAACTTTGCGCAACTAATCAATATACGCTTATTGCGATTTTTTTTTTTTTTTTTTTTTTTTTTTTTTTACCAAAAATATGTAGAAGAATATATATCGGCCTAAACTGAGGAAGAAAATTTTTTTTTAAATATATTTTTTGGGGATATTTATTATAGCAAAAAGTAAAAAATAATGCGTTTTTTTTTCAAAATTGACGCTTTTTTTGTTTATAGGCCGAAGCCGCGGCCTCGCCTAAAAACTCCTGCCTGCAGCTCCTCGGGACCGGTGCGTGTCCACAAAAAAAAAAAAAAACTTGATTCAAATCGTGAATCGAGTTTTTTTTTTTTTAGGAAAATCGCAGATTTTTTTTTTTTCAAGAAAATCTCCCC
>JBBHAA010003301.1:0-80781 GCA_037953035.1 Aquarana catesbeiana
GTCCTTAGAACACGGCTAAATCTAACTGCCAACTGGAGTATTTTAATGTCAGCGTATGAAGGAAAAATACAGAAGAATTGACGAGCTGCCTCACAAAAACATGTAACAATCAGTGCTGCTAATGGAGGAAAAACTGATCTAAGTAGGCCGGTAACTTTCCCTGTACATAGTGTGCAACAGTGACACCTGCAGGTGAAAATATAGTATTACTTTTTAAAGCGTTACATTGACCTTGGTGACTCGGTGATCAATGGATTTAATTTTTTTTATTTTTTATTTTTTTGTAGGCTTTGACAAAGCTCAAGCAGAAACGATTGTGTCTGCACTGGCCTCCCTGACAAATGCTAGTCTGGACACCGTGTACAAAGATATGGTGACACTGGCTCAGCAGGTAAGCCTCCTGTAATGATATGTATAAATAGGGGGACGCTTCACATGCACGCGTACGAGGGCCAATTTACACAGTAGCCAATTAACCTACCAGCATGTGTTTTGGACAGTTGGAGGAAACGGAAACCCACACAAGCACAGGGAGAACATGTAAACTCCATGCAGATGGTGTCCTGAGTGGGATTCAAACCAAGGTCCCTAGCGCTGCAAGGAGTGGCAACTGAAGTACTTTTATGGGACACCTGCCTTTACACGCACTTTAATGGCACCCCAGTCTTAGTCTGTAGGATTCAATATTGAGTTGGCCCACCCTTTGCAGCTATAACAGCTTCAACTCTTCTGGGAAGGCTGTCCACAAGGTTTAGGAGTGTGTCTATGGGAATGTTTGACCATTCTTCCAGAAGGGCATTTGTGAGGTCAGGCACTGATATTGGGCAAGAAGGCCTGGCTCGCAGTCTCTGCTCTAATTCATCCCAAAGGTGTTCTATAGGGTTGAGGTCAGGACTCTGTGCAGGCCAGTCAAGTTCCTCCACCCCAAACTCGCTCATCCATGTCTTTATGGACCTTGCTTTGTGCACTGGTGCGCAGTCATGTTGGAACAGGAAGGGGCCATCCCCAAACTGTTCCCACAAAGTTGGGAGCATGAAATCGTCCAAAATGTCTTGGTATGCTGACGCCTTCAGAGTTACCTTCACTGGAACTAAGGGGCCAAGCCTAACCCCTGAAAAACAACCCCAAACCATAATCCCCCCTCCACCTAATGATTTGGACCAGTGCACAAAGCAAGGTCCATAAAGACATGGATGAGCGAGATTGGGGTGGAGGAACTTGACTGGCCTGCACAGAGTCCTGATCTCAACCTGATAGAACACCTTTGGGGTGAATTAGAGCGGAGACTGCTATCCAGGCCTTCTCATCCAACATCAGTGCCTGACCTCACAAATGCGCTTCTGGAAGAATGGTCAAACATTCCCATAGACACATTCAACTTTAACACACCTGCTTCCCAATCACACCTGATACCATGTAACACTAACGAGTCACATGACACCGGGGAGGGAAAATGGCTAATTGGGCCCAATTTGGACATTTTTCACTTAGGGGTGTACTCACTTTTGTTGCCAGCAGTTTAGACATTAATGGCTGTGTGTTGAGTTATTTTGAGGGGACAGCAAATTTACATTGTTATACAAGCTGTACACTCACTACTTTACATTGTAGCAAAGTGTCATTTCTTCAGTGTTGTCACATGAAAAGATAGAATAAAATATTTACAAAAATGTGAGGGGTGTACTCACTTTTGTGAGATACTGTGTGTATGCGTAGATAGAGAGAGGGATAGAGAGAGGGATAGAGAGAGGGATAGAGAGAGGGATAGAGAGAGGGATAGAGAGAGGGATAGAGAGAGGGATAGAGAGAGATAGATATATAGAGATAGAGAGAGATAGATATATAGAGATAGAGAGAGATAGATATATAGAGAGAGATAGATAGAGAGCTATAGAGATATAGATAGAGATTTATATAGATAGATAGATAGATAGAGAGATAGAGAGAGATATATATATATATAGATATATAGAGAAAGAGAGATCCCTATATAGATAGATAGTGGTTATAGAAAAGAATCACCCCCCCCCCCCCCCACTTTAAAATAATCACATTTTGTTGCTTTGCAGCCTGAAATAAAGACCAACACCATTTTTGTTTTATGCAGCTGTATTTACTCAGTGCAACTTATAACATCCAATTGAAAGGTAGAACACAAATTCAAAAACAGATTCACTAAGTTGGAGAAAGGATCACCCCCCCTTGTGTCAGTATTTTGTTGGACCCCCTTTTGCTTTAGATCCAGCCTTTAGTCTATAGGGATATGTCTCTACTAACTTTTCACATCTAGACTTTGCAATATTGGCCCACTCTTCTTTGCAGAACTGCTGAAGTTCAGTTATATTTGATTGTGACCATTTGTGGACTGCAGTCTTCAAGTCATTCCACAGATTTTCAATGGGGTTTAAGTCTGGGCTCTGACTGGGCCGTGCAAGGACATTCACCTTTTTCTCCTCCCACCACTGTGCGGTAATTTTTGCTGTGTGCGTTGTCATGTTGGAAGGTAAACCTTCTTCACATTGACAACTTTCTGGCAGAGGGCAGCAGATGTTCCTCAAGAATTGGACGGTATTTTGCCCCATCCATTTCTCCACCTACGGGGGATGAAGAGGACCTGTGATGTCGCACAACTAGACCAAAGACACCTGGAAAAAAAGCTTTGTATACATATTATTTTTTTTTATAGGAGTTGGGGAGGATTTAGTGTAAGGAAGGGGTAATTGGAAGGGATTTCGAGCCTCCAGTTTGGCTTTATGTTCTTGTGTTCTCTGTGAATAATAGAAGGTGTTTATTTTATGTGCCCTCTAGATCGTGCTAAGTGGATTATTTCTGTTTTCACTGTTTTTTTATGTCTTTCTCGCTCATTACCGGCGTAGAAGGAAAACTCATTGAAAGTGCCACTTGACATTTTCCCGTGCGAACGTCCTTATGTCGCCCTTGTAAAGAATATTTATGTAAAGCGAGTGGAATGTTGCTTTGTGGAAAGACTCGAATTTCCCTGAATATTTGATGACAATGTTCAGCATACAGCTATATCAAATGATGTCATACAATGACTAACTGAATGTCTCTCGTATCAAATTTATGTTACCGGGTTCTTTTTTTTATTAGGCATCAAGAAATGCAGCACGGGGTGATTAATCCTCCCATATTCAGATATTTATTTTCAGCAAGTAATGGAATCTGTCATTTCCGTTGTGCGCCTGTCAGACATCCATCATGTAGTGAAAAATTTACTATTCAGTGGAAGAGAGGAAATTGACCACCTAGGACTCAATGTATATTATGGGCTAAAAACAAAAGATTATTTCTTATTTCTGTCACTTACAGCAGCTTTTCTGATTATGTACTCAAGTACCATTTATGAGTCAAGGATGTCACTGAGAATGCAGCCTATCCATTCATTAGAGACCAGTGACATCACTGAGAATGCAGCCTATCCATTCACTAGAGACCAGTGACATCACTGAGAATGCAACCTATCCATTCATTAGAGACCAGTGACATCACTGAGATTGCAGCCTATCCCTTCGCTAGAGACCAGTGACATCACCGAGAATGCAGCCTATCCATTCATTAGAGACCAGTGACATCACTGAGAATGCAGCCTATCCATTCACTAGAGACCAGTGACATCACCAAGAATGCAGCCTATCCATTCACTAGAGACCAGTGACATCACTGAGAATGCAGCCTATCCAATCATTAGAAACTGGTGACATCACTGGGAATGCAACCTATCCATTCACTAGAGACCAGTGACATCACTGAGAATGCAGCCTATCCATTCACTAGAGACCAGTGACATCACTGAGAATGCAGCCTATCCATTCACTAGAGACCAGTGACATCACTGAGAATGCAGCCTATCCCTTCACTAGAGACCAGTGACATCACTAAGAATGAAGCCTATCCATTCACTAGAGACCAGTGACATCACTGAGAATGCAGCCTATCTCTTCACTAGAGACCAGTGACATCACTGAGAATGCAGCCTATCTCTTCACTAGAGACCAGTGACATTACTGAGAATGCAGCCTATCTCTTCACTAGAGACCAGTGACATCACTGAGAATGCAGCCTATCTCTTCACTAGAGACCAGTGACATCACTGAGAATGCAGCCTATCCCTTCACTAGAGACCAGTGACATCACTAAGAATGCAGCCTATCCGTTCACTAGAGACCAGTGACATCACTGAGAATGCAGCCTATCCATTCACTGGAGACCAGTGACATCACTGAGAATGCAGCCTATCCATTCACTGGAGACCAGTGACATCACTGAGAATGCAGCCTATCTCTTCACTAGAGACCAGTGACATCACTGAGAATGCAGCCTATCTCTTCACTAGAGACCAGTGACATCACTGAGAATGCAGCCTATCTCTTTGCACCTCTGTAACATTTGTTTTGCTGTCTGTGCCTCTGTTCAGAAGATTTCACCTCACTTTCTGCCCCAATAACAATTGAAAATGTTGGGTGGTTGTGGAAACCAGTATTGTTTTCAACACAGCTTCAGTGGAGACACCTTTTTCCCATAATAACTCTTACAGGAGTGAATTTCCCTTCCTAGGGGGACATTTCTTCTCACTTCCTGTTGCCTCTCTCTCCGTTTTGTAAGTACGAGTCGTATGTAAGTCGGATGTATGTTACTTGGGGACCACCTGTATTATCATTTGTATGGGGATATGCCTTTGGTGGGATTGGTTATTCACCATTTCTTTGGTATAGTACAGGGGTCTCCAAACGAATCCAGCCTGCTGCAAAATTGTATCTGGCCCTCTGATGTAAGATTGGACTCTGATGGGGACCCTGATGTAAAGGGGGACACTAATGGGGACGCTCATGTAAGAAGGGACTTTGATGGGGACTCTCGTTTAAGGAGGACTTTGATGGGGATTCTCCTGTAAGGAAGGACACTGATTGGCACTCTCGTTTAGGGAGGGACTTTGATGGGGACTCTCATTTAAGGGGGGGACTCTCGTTTAAGGAAGGACTTTGATGGGGACTCTCGTTTAAGGAAGGACTTTGATGGGGACTCTCGTTTAAGGAAGGACTTTGATGGGGACTCTCGTTTAAGGAAGGACTTTGATGGGGACTCTCGTTTAAGGAAGGACTTTGATGGGGACTCTCGTTTAAGGAAGGACTTTGATGGGGACTCTCGTTTAAGGAAGGACTTTGATGGGGACTCTCGTTTAAGGAAGGACTTTGATGGGGACTCTCGTTTAAGGAAGGACTTTGATGGGGACTCTCGTTTAAGGAAGGACTTTGATGGGGACTCTCGTTTAAGGAAGGACTTTGATGGGGACTCTCGTTTAAGGAAGGACTTTGATGGGGACTCTCGTTTAAGGAAGGACTTTGATGGGGACTCTTGTTTTAAGGAGGGACACTGATGGGAACTCTTGTTTTAAGGAGGGACACTGATGGGGACTCTCGTTTAAGGAGGGACACTGATGGGGACTCTCGTTTAAGGAGGGACACTGATGGGGACTCTCATTTAAGGAGGACTTTGATGGGGATTCTCATGTAAGGAGGGACACTGATGGGAACTCTTGTTTTAAGGAGAGACACTGATGGGGACTCTCGTTTAAGGAGGGACACTGATGGGGCCTCTCATTTAAGGAGGACTTTGATGGGGATTCTCATGTAAGGAGGGACACTGATGGGGATGCTCGTGTAAAGCGGGACTCAGATATCAATGGGAATACCGATGGGGACTCTCATGTAAGGAGGGACTTTGATGAGGAGAGTTTGGAGACCCGTGGTATAGTATATTGGTGCATTACCTTGCATTGTATCATTGAATTAATCGCATAGGTTCATTCCAACTATGCAGAGCAAGACATGTACAAATGCTTGGCATAGCATGTTACTGCAAGGAACATTGCTCTATGCATTAATTGTATGGTTGCATTATGTATTGCAATAGTGAGACTGAGCCCTTTGGGTGGTGAGCAGTGGTGAGCCTTTCTCAAACAGGGTTCCTTCAGAAGTTGATAGGGGTTCCTTGACCAATGAGCATCTTCTGCCTCTCAGATAAGTAACCCATGAGACCAGTGATCTTTTTAGATATCTGTAAGGGAGGTTCTTGCCACTGACCACAAATGTAAAAAGCACACTTGCCACTGACCACCATGATAAAATATCATGAATTGTAGATCTAGTAATTATAAGCAGAGGTTCCCTGAGACCAGAAAGTTAATTGAAGGGTTCCTCAGTATTTAATGGGGAGAGGCTGGTTTAGGTGGACCTTGTTCTGGGCCAAGGTTGCTACCTCTTTGAACATAACAAAAGATGACAAGCTCTGGGGTGGGTATTGGGGAACACCTAGTACAAAAGTCCATGTCACCTGAAGATCTTTTTTAAATGTTTATTGGTAAGAGCATCAAATACAGCCAATACATTTCAGGGGAAATGCCTCCCCCTTCTTCAGCAGCTTGAGCAGTAGATGTTGTTAAAATCCTGATGGTATACAATAGAAGACCTGTGTTAGGGCCTGATAAATCCTGTCATATCTTATTGGCGCTGTGAACTACTGACCTTCTTTTTTTTTTTTTTCAAACCTTTTTTTTTTAAACATTTTTATTGAACTTTTCATAATCCATTTTACGTGAACTCACATAATGTATTAACACACATAAGCAGTTAGTGTAGTCAAACATTGTCAAGAAAACAAGGGAATAATAGTAATTAATTCTAATATTAATACATCCTAGGAACTGCTATATAGATTTCTAACTTCTTATTTTATCATGTATTAGAGCAGGGCTTGAAAAATGTGCTTTGAATCGAGGAGCCAGCTAAAAAAAAGTTTTTTTTTTTTTTGACTGGCAGGACTTTGTTTTTGGTGACAAAGATGGCGGCTCTTGGATTTGCACATGGAGAGGACTGGGGCCAGGCACCATGGGCATTTGACTGGTGGATGGTGAGTGTGTTCTGATGTTTTGTGCAGTGTGTCAGTATTTTTTTTCGGAGCCGTTTTTTTTTCCTGAGTGACAGAATTGAATGGAAGCTAAAGATTGCTTGTGCTTGCCCTGCCGGTCCCATGGACCAATTGGGGGTGATTTGTGGCTTTTGTTTGGGAACCGTTCGGCTGTCTCAGTTGCGGTGCTGCTGGGTGGCACGGCTTTTTCACTGGGTGGTTTTGGGGGATGCATGTCCTTTTGAGGCTCTTGGGGTGTCGGGAATTGAACCTTGAGGTTGTTGTGGAAGAAATTTTGTTTTGTTTTTTCTCACTGGGTGGTTTTGGGGGATGCATGTCCTTTTGAGGCTCTCCAGGTGTCGGAAATTGGACCTTGAGGTTGTTGTGGAAGAAATTTTTTTTTCTCACTGGGTGGTTTTGGGGGATGCATGTCCTTTTGAGGTTTTCTGGGTGTTGGAAATTGGACCTTGAGGTTGTTGGGGCTGACGTTTTTGTTGTGTATGTTGTAGCCGTGTGTGGCATTCTGTGTGAACTAGACTCCGCTCGCCTCCCTGGTGGACCACGGTGCGCCGCGGATTTAAAAAAAAAAAAAGGTAAAAGTTATTGCACTTACATTTATGTAAATACATCATATGCAGAGTAAAGAATTAAGCCATCCGGTTTTCTGTAACAGCCCATGGTTCCGGGACTTCCGTGTATCGCGGTAACGTCAGCACGTCGCTCCTCCCTGCGCGTTTCGTCACACCTGTCGACATCCTGGGGCACGTGCCTATAATTAAGAGATCCATAGGAGCCGGTAAGAGGCAGTTTTTGTGGAGGTGGAAGGCAGACTCTTTTCTTTTATCACTACTCTCGGGTGTCGTGTGTGATATTTTCACGGAGGAGACCGACTATCAATATAAACTGACTATTATTCATTCACTATTTGATCAGTTATATATTTCACTGTTTCATCTGTATAAGGTCACAGCATCAGATGTCAATTTTTTAGTTTACAGCGCGGCTTGATATTGGAAAATTGTTTATTGATGTGTTTGTCTTGCAGCAAAGTCGCAGCCGTTTACATTTATTATTCTTGCTTTCAATCTTATATTTGGTGTCGCCATATTTTGAGGATAGCGCAGTAAGTAAAAAAACTATACCTATGTATACTTTCGATGGCTCCCTCTACTTAAATAAACTTAAGATTAAAAAAAACAAAAAACAAAAAAAAAAAAAACTAATCGCAGACCCTGAGCTCCGCCACAGCTTTCACATAGTTGCAGCAAGCCGGGTAGAAGAGAGCAGCATGTGTGTGTATTGGAGGAGAGTTGGGACTTGGGCGCCAACTTCAGAGCTGTAAGTTGACATTTCCATATTGAGCTCCCGCTGAAAGAAACGAAGGGTACCTGCTTTTCACTGAATAAGCATCTTGAATAATTTGCTCATATGACGGCCTTGAATTATGCAATTTCTATTTTATTGCCGAACCACTGGTGCATTAATTCACATGCATAATCATCAAAATATTTCAATAATTTGCAGCGTTATTTTACAGCGACGCAAGCCTGTCATGTGTGGCACTGTGTCATTCTGCCTACTAGGGCATAATAGTTTTTTTTTTTTGTGTGCATTGTAAATTAAGGTAAATGCTAGGTCAATTATTCTAGATTATATAAATAGATGCAAATAGCTAAGTTTAGCATGCATAAAATCAGGGATTTAAAGGTGACTTTGTACAACTCTGAATAAAGAAGGAGATAGAAGATATTGAGGGATGATATAGGGGCTGATATACAAATAGTGATAGAAGAATAAGATAAATGGAGTGACCACCCTGCGCTATCCCGATTGTATAAACCCCCCCTATTACTCAACTCTATATACTAATAGGAAGCAGCACCACTATGCATCCAACCACCTGTACAACATGCAATAACTATATACAGTGCTTTGAAAAAGTATTCATACCCCATGACATTTTCCACATTTTGTCATGTTATAACCAAAAACGTAAATGTATTTTATAGGGATTTTTATGTGATAGACCAACACAAAGTGGCATATACGGTAATTGTGAAGTGGAAGGAAAATGATAAATAGTTTTCAAAATGTTTTACAAATAAATATGTAAAAAGTGTGGTGTACATTTGTATTCAGCCCCCCTGAGTCAATACTTTGTAGAACCTCCTTTCACTGCAATTACAGCTACAAGTCTTTTTGGGGATGTCTCTACTAAGGATGAGCTTTAGCGCGTTCGCAAGCTGCACGTGCCAAGCCCGCCAGGAAGTCGGCACTGCACAGCGCTAATCACAAGCAGTGAGACATTTCCCGAGAGAGATCGGGAAATGTCTCACTGCCTGTGATTATCTCAGCGCAGTGCCGACTTCCTGGCGGGCTTGGCACGTGCAGCTTGCGAACACGCTAGAGCTTATCCTTCGTCTCTACCAGCTTTGCACATCTAGAGAGGGACATTTGTGCCCATTCTTCTTTGCATAGTAGCTCAAGCTCTGTCAGATTGGATGGAGAGTGTCTGTGAACAGCAATTTTCAAGTCTTGCCACAGATTCTAAATTGTATTTAGGTCTGGACTGTGACTGGGCCATTCTAACACATGCCTATGCTTTGATCTAAACCATTCCATTGTAGCTCTGGCTGTATGTTTAGGGTCGTTGCCCTGCTGGAAGGTGAACCTCCACCCCAGTCTCAAGTCTTTTGGAGACTCTTAACAGGTTTTTGTCTAAGATTGCCCTGTATTTGGGTCCATCCATCTTCCCATCAACTCTGACCAGCTTCCCCGTTCCTGCTAAAGAAAAGCATCCCTACAACATGATGCTGCCACCACCATGTTTCACAGTGGGGATGGTGTGTTCAGGGTGATGTGCAGTGTTAGTTTCCCTCCACACCTAGCGGTTTGCTTTTAGGCCAAAAAGTTCAATTTTGCGCTTTGCAGTGTTCGAAGTGGCATCCCTCCCACTGGCTGTACACTCCCAATCTGTAGCTCTCAGCGTGGTGGTAATCATATAGTAGGCAAGAGGAAAGAACCTTAGTGCAAATTGCTTATAAAAAGTATTTATTTTCATATAATAATCCACTCACATTTCAGAAGTAAAAAAACAAGCATTTCACAATACAATCCTTCAGGCTACAGCCCAATGGGGCGCTAGGCATGAGGAGGGGGGGTGACTTAATAATGATTATTGTGTTTGTACCCGGAGTACAGCCCAGAAACAATAGTGCGCATTTTGCGCTTTTTTTTTTTTTTTTTTTTTTATGTATCCTGCCTAATACTGACCATGACCTTTGACTATTGAGCCAAACTTGACCCAAACACTAACACTGGCACTGACCAAGATCAAACCTTGATCTATGCAGCTACTGGGTAAACAATACCCATCTGCAGCCTCACTGTGCCCATCTGCAGCCTCACTGTGTCCATTTGCAACCTCACTGTGCCCACCTGTATCATCAATGCCCGTCTGCAGGCTCACTGTGTCCATTTGCAACCTCACTGTGCCCACCTGTATCATCAGTGCCCGTCTGCAGGCTCACTGTGCCCATCTACAGGCTCACTGTGCCCATCTGAAGGCTCATTATGTCCATCTGCCGCCTCACTGTGCCCATCTGCAGCTGTACCTTTGATAACCAAACCAGCGGGTGTTTATGCTTTTTCAGCATAAAAAATGTGCTGAAAGTCGGCTTATACTCAAGTATATACTATATTTTTATTATTATTTTTTTATTTATTATTCTTTTTCTCTCTGCCAGGAAAGTGATATATAGAATGCATCTCTCCCCTCCATTCACAGAGAGAGAAACACAGGGGCCAGCTTCACAGTGACTGATCACTGTGGTAGCCAATCAGAGGCCAACACAGTGCTCAGGTACCCTAAATGGGGGAGATCCAGGTCCTGATTGTTCGTACGGGACCCCTGGGCTGCCACTGAGAGCCTGGTCTCTGTGCTAGCAGCACAAAGACAGGTATGGTAAAAAGCCCAGTCCAATGAGGCCGTATATATGGGTTACGTTGGCGTGAAGGGGTTAAAAAAAAAAATATATGTATGTATGTGTATATATATATATATATATATATATATATATATATATATATATATATATATATATATATTATATAAAATATGTGTGTGTATGTATGTATGTATATATATATATATATATGTGTGTGTGTAATATAATGTATGTGTATATGTATATATATATATATATATATATATATATATTTGGTTGGTGTTCCTTTTTTTTTTTTTTTTTTCTTTTTGATAAATGATAAATATCACCCTCATCTTTTACAGGAAATTACCATCCAGCAGATCATGGCACACTTGGACTCTATAAGGAAAGACATGGTGATTCTGGAGAAAAGCGAATTTGCCACCCTCCGGGCAGAAAATGAGGTGATTGTTCAAACTTTTTTGTCTTCAAAATAATCAAGTGTAAGGAAATACGTGTCCTTCTCCTTCCATCCCCTTCTGAAAGCTTGCCTCCAGCCTTCCCTTTCCTTCCTTAATGGTTTTCAACGCTCTCACAGATATTTGAGTTGGCAAAGCCGGTCAATTGTCCCACAGTCACATCTTAAGTGGATTTAGGTCCTGGCGGACTCTGTGCTGTAACTGGTGACCTTGGCTTCAAAGTTTTTGAGTTTAAGTCATATAATTAAATATAACAAAATAGGGAGTGGCGCTGTGCATAAAGGATGTAATGTTGTATAATGATTATCTGATGGTGGTAATAGATGTATCAATGTGACATACTGTAGGGGACAACAATAGGTAGTAATCGCTTTGAATGCAGCATTATATATCCCACATAAAAATAAAAATAGATAAGTGCTAATTAGTAAATAGATTATTTAGTGACAATAAATATAAAAAAATATAAAAAATGCAGCTGTTGTCCTATATGCAAAATAAATGATATTAATGTTAGTAACCACTAATAATATAGTATAACGTGAATAAAAAAGGTGGTAATTGCAAAAGTGTCAAGTAAGATACAATTAGCAATGTTCCAGCACCTGCTGGATGGTAAAAATAAACTGCAAATATTAAATTAGGGTAGAAGGTGTCCACAATCCTCTATAGTGAAGGACAAGAAATGCAAAGCAATGTGTGTGAAAAATATATATAAATATATATGAAATACATATATATATATAAAAAAAATGTATATAAAGTGGAGGGTATCCGCAACCCTCTATGATAAAGTGCTGAGTGTGCAAAAATTAGATGCGTGGAAAAAAGTGTTTTAAATAGGAAATATAAATATATTCAAAGGTGTGCAAATATTAAGACCCAAACTGGTGAATAATAGGTATATATATAGAGGTATGTCTCTAATAGACTGGTGGTAAACAATTAGTAACAATAATAAGTCTCATGTGAAATGACAAAAAGTTCATGTGATGTCTTCCACCGGATTTCTTCCAGATATTTAAAATAAACTCCCCCTAATGTGATTCCACTCACCGGAACGCTGTACCTCTGCAGGGGTATAAGCATAGGATGTTTGTATGCCGGGTGCCGATCAGATCCAGGTGCCAATCAAATCTTTATATGTTGATATCCCCTCCAGTTCAGTTCCTCAATCCGGATCAACCACTCGTACACAATAAGGAGATGGGGGAAGATGATGATCCCCTGTTGTAATCCTATTTCCAGCCGGACATCCGCTCCAAAATATTATATGTAATGAAAGAATTGCTCCACATAGCGTAACTCCATTAAATAACTTTTATTTGTAGATGCTTATACAGTCCAAGGAGCATAGTGAATCCAAGGAATGAACAAATTAAAAAGAGGAGGGAGCATGCAACCTCTCTATCTCCTTGGATTCACTATGCTCCTTGGACTGTATAAGCATCTACAAATAAAAGTTATTTAATGGAGTTACGCTATGTGGAGCAATTCTTTCATTACATATAATACTTTGGAGCGGATGTCCGGCTGGAAATAGGATTACAACAGGGGATCATCATCTTCCCCCATCTCCTTATTGTGTACGAGTGGTTGATCCGGATTGAGGAACTGAACTGGAGGGGATATCAACATATAAAGATTTGATTGGCACCTGGATCTGATCGGCACCCGGCATACAAACATCCTATGCTTATACCCCTGCAGGGGTACAGCGTTCCGGTGAGTGGAATCACATTAGGGGGAGTTTATTTTAAATATCTGGAAGAAATCCGGTGGAAGACATCACATGAACTTTTTGTCATTTCACATGAGACTTATTATTGTTACTAATTGTTTACCACCAGTCTATTAGAGACATACCTCTATATATATACCTATTATTCACCAGTTTGGGTCTTAATATTTGCACACCTTTGAATATATTTATATTTCCTATTTAAAACACTTTTTTCCACGCATCTAATTTTTGCACACTCAGCACTTTATCATAGAGGGTTGCGGATACCCTCCACTTTATATACATTTTTTTTATATATATATATATGTATTTCATATATATTTATATATATTTTTCACACACATTGCTTTGCATTTCTTGTCCTTCACTATAGAGGATTGTGGACACCTTCTACCCTAATTTAATATTTGCAGTTTATTTTTACCATCCAGCAGGTGCTGGAACATTGCTAATTGTATCTTACTTGACACTTTTGCACTTACCACCTTTTTTATTCACGTTATACTATATTATTAGTGGTTACTAACATTAATATCATTTATTTTGCATATAGGACAACAGCTGCATTTTTTTTATATTTATTGTCACTAAATAATCTATTTACTAATTAGCACTTATCTATTTTTATTTTTATTTTTATGTGGGATATATAGTGCTGCATTCAAAGCGATTACTACCTATTGTTGTCCCCTACAGTATGTCACATTGATACATCTATTACCACCATCAGATAATCATTATACAACATTACATCCTTTATGCACAGCGCCACTCCCTATTTTGTTATATTTATCCCTTTTAGGGTACACGTTAGTGTCCCTTGCCTACATAGGGGGGCTGCAGTTGCAAATACATCCTGTAGCGCGGATCCACTGACAAAACTAAGTCATATAATTATCTTATTCTTTTTTGGGGGCTTATAAGTATATAATTTTTAAAGGTGACCTCCAGCCTTACTTTCAGTCTTGTACCGGCTCCTCTTCTAAACTGAAAATGCTTACTGTGATTTCACTGTACACTGAGCTTCAGGAAGCTTTAGGTAAGTCCAGAAGTGAATGTCATTTGGTTTTTTATTGATGTTTATTTTTTCGAAGGTAATAGCTACTCTCATGAGGTACATCGGACACAGCACAAAATCTCCAGCTTTCTGCCTAACACAAAGGCTTCAGTGTGTTTTGGTTGTTAAATTGGAACTAAACTCTGCAGTACTCACCAGCTTTCCAGTTATGCGACGTCTGTGAGTTTCCTTGCCGGAGTCGACAACTTTGCTCTTCGTCTTTGTTTCGGCATGGCCACTGGAATGATTTTACACTGCCACCGAGGCACACTGGGATTGTACGCTAAGCATGTGCATTCATTATCGGAGACAGCAGACACACAACAGAATATAGTCAAAGACTATGGGCACAATACAAGAAATGGTCAGAGACTGCAGACATGATACAGGAGATGGTCAGAAACTGTTGACATGATACACAAGATGGTCAGAGATTGCAGAAATTATACAAGAGATGAACAGAGACTGCAGACCTGATACAAGAGCTGGTCAGAGACTGCAGACATGATACAAGAGATGGTCAGAGACTGCAGACATGATACAAGAGACGGTCAGAGACTACAGACATGACACAAGAGACGGTCAGAGACTACAGACATGACGCAAGAGACGGTCAGAGAATACAGACATGACGCAAGAGACGGTCAGAGACTGCAGACGTGACGCAAGAGACGGTCAGAGACTGCAGACATGACGCAGGAGACGGTCAGAGACTGCAGACATGACGCAGGAGACGGTCAGAGACTGCAGACATGAAGCAAGAGACTGCAGACATGACGCAGGAGACGGTCAGAGACTGCAGACATGACGCAGGAGACGGTCAGAGACTGCAGACATGACGCAGGAGACGGTCAGAGACTGCAGACATGACGCAGGAGACGGTCAGAGACTGCAGACATGACGCAGGAGACGGTCAGAGACTGCAGACATGACGCAGGAGACGGTCAGAGACTGCAGACATGACGCAGGAGACGGTCAGAGACTGCAGACATGACGCAGGAGACGGTCAGAGACTGCAGACATGACGCAGGAGACGGTCAGAGACTGCAGACATGACGCAGGAGACGGTCAGAGACTGCAGACATGACGCAGGAGACGGTCAGAGACTGCAGACATGACGCAGGAGACGGTCAGAGACTGCAGACATGATACAGAAAATGGTCAGCAAGATGAGGTATGATTTCAAACATACTGAAAAATAGATCTGGGGAGAAGAGATGTTTTCCTTGTGGTGGAATTGGGACTGCTGTGAGGATGAAGGTGCAAGAATATAATGTTCAGATGACAGATAAAGCACTGTACTACAAACAGCCCATCCCCTCTGTTAGCTATCGTGATCTATCCCGGTGTCTGTGCTGCAAAAAAGAATGCAGATTATACCTTATATCAGAGCATCTCCTGAGGCTCACATGACTCCTCAGCTCTCTCCTCTTCCCAGCTGTCAGCTATAGTGGGCGGGGCCGAGCACTGCAGTTTTGTTTTTTTTTGCAGCACAGACACTGGGATAGATAATGTTAGCTAACATGGGATGGGCTGTTTGTAGTACAGTTATGATAGTAGCAGGAAGGGAAGGGGCTGGAAGCATAGTGGCACAGAGTAGCTGACAGGCAGGAAGGGGGGGAGGAGGACAGAGCAGGGTTGCGGCTGACAGAGGCACGTAAACTGTCAGGGCTCAGCAGCCATGATATACCGTGGTCAGTTTACAGGGGGGGAGGGCATAGCCAGGCAGGATTATCCAGGTTTTTTAGGTGATAGAAGAGGGCCAAAATATACAGCACATGGACTGTGCTGTTATGCATGCTTTAAGGGTACAGGATGTTTTTTTTTTTTTAATTTATTTTTTAAGGGTCAACTCAGGGGTCAGTTTTAGGTGGAGGGTGTAGGGCAGAGATAAGCAATTAACGAACCTCCAGCTGTTGCAGAACTACAAGTCCCATGAGGCATTGCAAGACTCTGACAGCCACAAGCATGACACCGAGAGGCAGAGGCATGATGGGACTTGTAGTTTTGCAACAGCTGGAGGTCCTCTAATTGCATATCCCTGGTGTTGGGGAATACTTTTTGTTGTTGTTACATTCATCATTGCAAACCCCATAACAAGAACCACCTGAAAACATCAATCATCACACCGGGACTCTTCTTCAAAAACAGGTTCTGTTTTATAGAATGTATGCTGTAGAATGTATGCCTTTTTACCCCTGAGTAACCCTTTGCGATAATTTTAAGGTTTTGGGGAACCCCTGCTAAAACCAATTCATTGGTGGTCAGTGGGTAAAATTCCCCCTTACAATAGTGGTCAGAAAAGCCACCCTTATGGTTAGCTAAAAGGATCATTGGTGTCATGCCGTTGACACCAGCGTTGGTCCCTGAACCTATGCAGGACCATCAAATGGGGAGGTCAATCAACCACAGCTCAAGGAACCCTAGAAATCTCTGGAGCAGCCTTTCTCAACTTTCTTAACATGGAGGAACCCTTGAAATAACTTTCCAGGCTCAGGGAATCCCTGCTAGTTATTACTATAACTGCATCTCACTGTACAATAGAGAGATGGATACTGGGAAGAATGCCCCTTACATTTGTGGTCATTGGCAAGAATGCTCCGCTTACAGATAGCTAAAATGATCATTGGTGTCAGTGGTTACTTAACTGATAGGCAGAAATTGCTGGTTGCTCATTGTTGGAAGGCAACATGGTCTAATGTCATATTTCTGGAGTTTCTCTGTCAATTTTACTGCGTTTATTGGTAACAGTGTTTTATTATCCAGAGTTTGAATTGGATCTGTCATAAATCTGTTACATGTCTGTTTCCTATTCCCAAAGATCAGCCATGCTGATACTTGCAGTTCCATGGCTTTAAAGGGTAAAGGTCTGATGTTTTTCCTGGTTGATACCAGGTCTGGAATGTAACAAGTTGCACATCAAAGCTTTGTAGCATATCAGGCCTCCATCAAGGCTGAACGGTGCTTGGCTCCGGATCGTCTGAGGCAAGCAAGCTGACAAGATGGTTGGTGAATGTCCTGCTACAGAAGATCAAAAGATCACATGCATTGAAGGTTGACCAGGATACATAGACATGGACAATGCTGCCCCTAGAGGCCAATACAGCTAGACGGACAGTAATATAATCCCCATAAGTACTGTGATTCGTCAAAAGTCTAGATGGGATGGCAATGGGGTTGGGTCTGGATGGTGTATGATTGAAGTATAAAGGACTGAACGAGTCAGAGAGCCTCCTCTGTCTCTACCCTTTTTCGCTGTTGGCTCTTGCCTGATGGTTCTGAGCCTCATGGCTATCCCACTTTTGCCATCTGAGCCCAGCTTTGAAACAAAACCTTGAGGAAAGCATTGTGATAAGTATCTTTGATATTCTTGTATTATATGTTCTGGTATTATATGCTGTGTAATATATCTTTCTTTAGTATTTTCATGTTAGCGTTTTCCTATTCTCTTGGGAAATAAATAAGACTTTGTTTTATTAAGCCGTGTGCTTGGTTTCATAGCTAACCTTGTATTCTAGTGATATCAACAGTAACGTGATCAGAGTTTTAATAGATTAGCTAACTAGGGGAATAGACAAGGTAATACATAGGTGCAATAAATAGAGGGAATCCGTAACCACCCTCGAATAATATTTATTTGCACCAAATTACTTCACTCATGGAAGCCCTAGCAACCTCCTGGAGGAGGTTCCACAGAACACTGGTTGGGGAATGGCTGACTACAGATGATTAAACCCCCTTCCCGGGACTTATTTTAAGATTTTCTTTTCTGTTACTTTGTAGAAAATGAAGATTGAACTGGAGCATGTCAAGCAGCAGCTCTCGGTAAGTAGTTCAGTGGGTCAGAAAAGCATGCAGGTGGCATGATTTATATGGGGTCATATGCAACATTGAGGGGTCCACCCCTTGGTCTCCCTCCCTAGTTCTGGTGACCAGGATATGTCATTTGCTTGCAGCACCATCTGCCGAGGGGGCACCCCCTGCTTTGTTTGATCAATATGTATCTTCTAATGAACCCCCTGTGTTCCTGTGGGTTACCGTTGTATCCTGAACGCGGGCTGTGCATGGCTCTCAACTAAAGTTCAATCTAGAGCTGAACTCCAGGCAGATATCAGGGCACAGTATTTGCAGCTTTCCTTTCAATTAAAGATCACTAAATGTATGCTTTTAAATGCAAATATTAAGTACTGAAATTATGTTCTTGCTGCAGTGCTCATGTGCTAAGGACATGCTGATAGAAGGAGGGAGCAGAGTGACCGAGAGATGAGCTCATCGGTATTCTGCTTCTCTGTTCACTGTCCAGTCACAGGTCTGGGGGAGGGGCAAGGCCTGTAATGGTTCCTGAACTGCAGCATAGAAAACTTGGGTCCTGCCTGTCAGGGCTGTGTATTGTGGCAGAGCTGTGTAAATCTCAGGACTGGATGCACAGAAATCCAAATCCTTACACAGGTAAAAAATAGCTGTCGTATGTATATATGTATTAAGCAGTTTGCCTGGAGTTCACCTTTAAAGCAACCATGTTTCTACAGGAAAAAAGGTGAATCCCCCTGCAACAGAATACTTACCTTTGCAGTAAGTCAAATCTTTGATCTCTCGAAGGATTAAGGTTGCGGCGGGTATCTGCTGCTTCCACGTGTATATTCCATGTCTGGTCCCTCGTTTGTTTGTAATTTGACCACCAGTGACCAAACTGGCCAATGACTGTCATGACTGAGAGCCCCTTTAACCTTTCTCTGCTGCTATCCCAACTATTACGGATGGCCAATAGTGACCTGTTTTTTTTTTTTTTGTTTTGTTTTGTTTTTTACTAAGCTCCCGACTTTGTAGTAGAAATGATACTATAAAACTGATCACTTCTACATGCATGCGTAGCTGCTGCTTCCACCAGCTGCCTGCCATGTGTCCCTGTCTCTCCTGGGTGCCCGGGACCTCCATGGTGGGTGTCAGGAAGGAGATCGGGGGGGAATCACTGAACCTCTTTTTGCTGATCTGTCCCGGGCATTATGAGCCTGGAAGCACTCGGCTCTGAGCACTTCCGAGTTCACAGCTGGCAATCTCCAACCAACTGTGACTGAGGAAGCTGCTGATCAAGACATCACTGGTCTAACAGACCCCTTATTTAGGCCAGAAGGTATCTGTTTACATCCGTTCCGTTTTCACAGGTCTGGGCGTTGGCTGTTCCATTTAAAAAATGGAACTGAATGGATGCGGATGTAAAAGGATGATCATCCATTTACATCCATTTGTCCAAAGAAATTTTTGTCCATATTTATTTTGTCCATAATTTATTTTGTCCATAATTTTTTTTTTTTGTCCATATTTTGTGTATATTTTTGTCCATATTTG
The DNA here is from genome assembly GCA_037953035.1 of Aquarana catesbeiana. Lineage (NCBI taxonomy): Eukaryota > Metazoa > Chordata > Amphibia > Anura > Ranidae > Aquarana > Aquarana catesbeiana. Next base: position 19,480 of record JBBHAA010003301.1, read on the forward strand.
GTCCATATTTTGTGCATATTTTTTGTCCATATTTTGGTCTATATTTTTGTTCATATTTTGTCCATTTCTTGTCTATATTTTTGTCTATATTTTTGCCCATACTTTGTCCATATTTTGTCCATGTTTTGTAAATATTTTTGTCCATATTTTTGTCCATATTTTTGTCCATATTTTTGTCCATATTTTGTGCATATTTTTTGTCCATATTTTGGTCTATATTTTTGTTTATATTTTGTCCAATTTTTTTGTTTGTCCATATTTTGGTCTATATTTTTGTTCATATTTTGTCCATTTCTTGTATATATTTTTGTCTTTATTTTTGTCCATACTTTGTCCATATTTTGTCCATGTTTTGTAAATATTTTTGTCCATATTTTGTCCATATTTTGTCCATATTTTTGTCCATATTTTTGTCCATATTTTGGTCCATATTTCGGTCCATATTTTGTGCATATTTTGGTCTATATTTTTGTTTATATTTTGTCACATTTTTTGTCCATATTTTGTCTATATATTTTTGTTCATATTTTGTCCATTTTTTTTTTTTGTCTATCTTTTTGTTCATAGAAATCCTAATCCATTTTTCATCCCTCAATAGAAGCATGAAAAACAGACAGATGGAATAGCTGTGTGAGGGGGCCTCTCTGCTCCCATAAAATATATCACTTTTTGGGGGTTTAGGTGCATTTTTTTTTATGTAAAAAAAAAAAAAGAAAATTCACATTTTAGTGTGTATGCACAAAATGGAATAAAATATGGCTCTGGCACCGATCTATGATTGTGCACTTATTACTTTATTGTCATCATAATCAGCATAATGGTTGCCCTTAAAGGGCCGGTTGTATTTGTAAGACTATATATCCAGAGCACCAAACCTCCTTACAGATGTCATGAGCTCCACCCACCATAAATTAAGAATCCCCCACCCTCCCTTACATCACAGTGCCCCCCCCCCTTACTTTTGCTGTTACCAGGAAGAAGCTGGGGGTGGAGCTAGGAAGCGGTAAGTGCAGGGTCTTGAGGAGGACCAGAGGTGGGCTGGCGACAGCTGCCAGAGTCTGCTGAAAGCTGAGACCAGGGGAGGCGGAGATGAGGGGGTGCTATGGCTGCATGGGAAGTTGCAGGATCTGTAGGAGGAGTTCTGTCGTCCTCTCTGCTGCCAACAACTGAGACGGGAGAGGGGGCAGAGACGAGCCTCTCTGCGGCTGCACGGAGAAGCGCGGGATCTGTAGGAGGAGTTCTGTCCTCCTCTCTGCTACCGACAACTGAGACTGGGAAAGGGGCAGAGACAAGCCTCTCTGCGGCTGCACGGGAAGTTGCAGGATCTGTAGGAGGCGTTCTGTTCTCCTCTCTGCTGCCAACTGAGACGGGATAGGGGACAGAGACCAGCCTCTTTGCGGCTGCACTCAGAAGCGCAGGATCTGTAGGAGGAGTTCTGTCCTCTCTGCCGTCAACAACTGAGGCGGGGTTAGGGGCAGAGACGAGCCTCTCTGCGGCTGCACGGAGAAGCGCAGGATCTGTAGGAGGAGTTCTGTCCTCCTCTCTGATGCCGACTGCTAAAACATGGTGGGGGCGGAGATGAGGGAGGCGCCGAGGCTGCAGGAGAGGTGCAAGGGCCAGATTCATCCTGCTGGCCTTGTGTTTGACACGTGTGGACTAGGGGGGGTTAACAAATGAGCTGTAGTATCTTATTCTCCCCTTCCATCTGTGAGACTAAGCCTCTTAAAATGCAGTCCTGCTGGTGGTCACATGTCGTCAAGTGCCAATAGCCCTTGTACATGAAGATGGCGAGGGCCCGCCCACAACGCGGAGCGTTGGAGAGAAAAGCGCAAGCAGTTAGGTATTATAGCCTTTTCCTTTACCCCCCCCTCCCCAGACTTAATGAACAATTTAACCCTTGCAATATGAGTCCCACTGCAAGGGTATTTTTATTTGTTTGTAACTCCTGGAGTTCAGCTTTAAAACTCCTGATGTGATGAGAAAATTGTGGTAGCCACAGTTCCAATCGCGATTTTTGTTGATCTATATTTCTGTTCTCCTTTTATAGAATGAAACAAACCAGATCCGGGCCGACACAAAACTGGACATAAACCTGGAGCGCAGTCGCCTGACCGACTTGGTAATCACCCGCGCCTCCCGCGCCCCCCGGGCATGGACATATTGAAAGATGCTCGGTATACATTCATCAAATGTCTCTGCTGCCATCCGGTGGTCACAAGCAGCAGTGACAGTGTAAAATGTTCTGTGCAATATTTTTCCCCCTAAACACAAGGTGAGCTGTTCTAGTATCTAAAGCAGCCCATGCATGTGTATTTTATTTTATTTTTTTTTTTGTTCGTTCAACCAGAGGGTTGAATGAAAAAAACTAACTTGATTTCCCCGTCCACACACTCGATGTGGATGGGGAAATCCTCCCGCTGAGCTGTTGTATTCCCAGACTCCCTCGCCATCAGAATACAATGGTCAGGTCTGCAGGCTATAATCCTTCTCTACTCCTATCCTATACTAGAAAAAAAAAAAATAGAAAAACAATACACTTAATAGGTTGCCTATAAGGCCCCTTTTACACTCGTGCGACCTGAACGTTGCATGATTTTGCCGCAATTTTTTTTTGATGCGACTTGAATCAATGCCTGTGTAATCTTGAGGGCTATGGACCTCAAGTCGCATCAAAGTCGTACCAAAGTAGTGCAGGAACTGCTTTTGAAGTCGCACAGATATGAATGGTACTCATTGGAAATCATGGGAGTACGGCTTGTTTATGCGACTTTCGCAGGACAAGTGTGAAAGGGGCCCTAATGCAACACGTTTCAACACATGCACTAACGCAGGTGGGCTCTGAAAGTGGAAGGCCCCTTTCACACTGCTGCGACTTTAAGTTCGCGCGATTTTTGCCGCCATTTTAAGGGAAAGCCTGCATAAACTTGAGGTCTATAAACCTCAACTCGCATCAAAGTCAGACCAAAGTAGTACAGGGACTACTCTGAAGTCGGTGCGACTTTAAGTCGCACAGATATGAATGGTTTATCATTGGGAATCATGGGGTAAGACTTGTTATGCGACTCTGATTTCCAAAGTCGCAGGAAATGTCGCACAAGTGGGAAAGGGGCCTAAGGGCCCTTTTTTTTTTTTTTTTTTTTTTTTTTTTTACACGGGCGCCAAAAATACCACGTGAGCGATAACATGAAAACCTGCATTCCTCAGAAATTGGCATCATTATCTGTTAATGTCCAAATGGAGGTTGAATCGAGCTACAGGAAAATTAGAAAGTATTTTTCAGTATTGCACCAAACATTCAGGATGCGCTTGGCCAAAACCGAAATTGACGGTTTTTAACCATTTCCGGACCGCCGCACGCCGATATACGTCCTAACTTTGAAGCGGAATATCGTTGTTATGGCAGCAGCTAGCTACCATAACCCTGATATCCTCTTCTTCGACCGGCGGTCCGGTTTCCGATAATAGTGGTCTCTGTGGCGGATTCGCCGTGAGATCACTTTTATCGGCGGCGGGAGAGGGCCCCCCCCCTCCCTCCCGCTGCGCTTTGGTGTCCTCCGCCGCTTACCGGAACCGTCGGCAGCGGCGGAGGTGATCGGATCTTCACCCTTACTGGACATGGAGACGAGTGAGGGGAAGATGGCCCCCACCCGTCTACATAACAATGCAGAGCGGAAGAGACGTCAAAACATCACTTCTGCCCATAGCTTTTAAAGGGCCATTTTTTTTATTTTATTTTTTATTTTTTTAAATGACAACATTTTTTTAATTGCATTTTAGTGTAAATATGAGGTGTGAGGTCTTTTTGACCCCAGATCTCATATGTAAGAGGCCCTGTCCTGCTTTTTTTCTATTATAAGGGATGTTTACATTCCTTGTAATAGGAATAAAAGTGACACAATTTTTTTTTTTTTTAGAACAGTATAAAAATAAAAGGTAAAATAAGAAAAATATATTTTTTTTAAACGCGCCCCGTCCCGCCGAGCTCGCGTGCAGAAGCGAACACATACGTGAGTAGCGTCCGCATATGAAAACGGTGTTTAAACCACACATGTGAGGTATCGTTAGAGCGCGATCAATAATTCTAGCCCTAGACCTCCTCTGTAACTCAAAACATGCAACCTGTAGAATTTTTTTTTAACGTCGCCTATGGAGATTTTTAAGGGTAAAAGTTTGTCTCCATTCCACGAGCGGGCGCAATTTTGAAGTGTGACATGTTATCAATTTACTTGGTGTAACATTATCTTTCACAATATAAAAAAAAAAAAAAATTGGGCTTACTTTACTGTTGTCTTATTTTTTAATTCAAAAAAGTGTATTTTTCCCAAAAAACTGCGCTTGTAAGACCGCAGCGCAAATGCGGTGTGACAGAAAGTATTGCAACAACCGCCATTTTATTCTCTAGGGTGTTAGAAAAAAAATGTATAATGTTTGGGGGTTCTAAGTAATTTTCTAGCAAAAAAAAAATGTTTTTAACTTGTAAACAACAAATATTAAAAAGAGACTCGGCCCTTAAGTGATTAAAATATATATATATACAGTTGTGCTCATAAGTTTAGATACCCTGGCAGAATTTATGATTTCTTGGCCATTTTTCAGAGAATATGAATGATAACACAAAAACTTTTCTTTCATTTATGGTTAGTGTTTGGCTGAAGCCATTTATTATCAATCAACTGTGTTTACTCTTTTTAAATCATAATGACAACAGAAACTACCCAAATGACCCTGATCAAAAGTTTACATACCCCAGTTTATAAAGGGGTTGTAAACCCTCGTTTTTTTTTTTTTGTTTGTTTTTTTTTAAAATAACAAACATGGCATTTCGTTTTGCACAGAGTGGCCCCTATCTACCCCCTCTGGTGTTCTTCTGGCATTAAGGTGAAAAACCATGAGGGTTTACAACCCCTTTAATATCGTGTATTGCCCCTTTAACATCAATGAGAGCTTGAAGTCTTTTGTGGTATTTGTGGATGAGGCTCTTTATCTTCTCAGATGGTAAAGCTGCCCATTCCTCTTGGCAAAAAGCCTCCAGTTCCTGTAAATTCTTGGTCTGTTTTGCATGAACTGTATGTTTGAGATCTCCCCAGAGTGGCTCAATGATATTGAGGTCAGAAGACTGAGATGGCCACTCCAGAACCTTCACTTTATTCTGTAGTCAATGACAGGTCAACTTGGCCTTGTGTTTTGGATCATTGTCATGTTGGAATGTCCAAGTACGTCCCATGCGCAGCTTCCTGGCTGATTAATGCAAATGTTCCTCCAGTGTTTTTTGATAACATATTGCATTCATCTTGCCAACAATTTTGACCAAATTTCCTGTGCCTTTTGTAGCTCACACATCCCCAAAACATCAGCGATCCACCTCCGTGTTTCACAGTTTGAGTGGTGTACCTTTCATCATAGGCCTTGTTGACTCCTCTCCAAATTAAGCATTTATGGTTGTGGCCAAAAAGCTCAATTTTGGTCCCATCACTCCAAATGACTTTGTGCCAGAAGGTTTGAGGCTTGTCTCTTTGCTGTTTGGCGTATTGTAAGCGGGATACTTTGTGGCATTTGGGTAGTAATGGCTTTCTTCTGGTGACTCGACCATGCAGCCCATCTTTCTTCAAGTGCCTCCTTATTGTGCATCTTGAAACAGCCACACCACATGTTTCCAGAGAGTCCTGTATTTCACCTGAAGTTATTTGTGGGTTTTTCTTTGCATCCCAAACAATTTTCCTGGCAGTTGTGGCTGAAATTTTAGTTGGTCTACCTGACCGTGGTTTGGTTTCAACAGAACCCCTCATTTTCCACTTCTTGATTAGAGTTTGAACACTGCTGATTGGCATTCTCAATTCCCTGGATATCTTTTTATATCCCTTTCCTGTTTTATACAGCTCAACTACTTTTTCCTGCAGATCCTTTGACAATCCTTTTGCTTTCTCCATGACTCAGAATCCAGAAACATCAGTGCAGCACTGGATGAAAGATGCAAGGGTCTGTCAGGAGTCCAGAAACTCATTGACCTTTTATACACACACTAATTACAAGCAAACAGATCACAGGTGAGGATGGTTACCTTTTAATAGCCATTCAAACCCCTTTGTGTCAACATGTGTGCATGTTATCAGGCCAAAATCACCAGGGTATGTAAACTTTTAATGTCATTTGGGTAGTTTCTGTTGCCATTATGATTTAAAAAGAGTAAACACAGTTGATTGATAATAAATGGCTTCAGCCAAACACTAACCATGAATGAAAGAAAAGTTTTTGTGTTTATCATTCATGTTCTCTGAAAAATGGCCAAGAAATCATAAACTCTGCCAGGGTATGTAAACTTATGAGCACAACTAAATTTTATAAATAATTGTTTTATATTCGACTTTTTAATAATATCATGAATTTAAATTAATATTAATTTATTGACACCTATTATCAGCACCTTTTTGAAGCGGTGTTAAAAATCCTGCTCGGTGCATATTTGGTCAGTTAACCGCTTGCCGACCAGCCGCCGTCATTATACTGCGGCAGGTTGGCACGGCTGCACGAATTGCCGTAGGTGTACGTCAGCCTCTTTAAGAGCGATGGGGGGGCGCGCGTGACACCGGAGCCGATGCTCGTGGCTGACGGCCGAGATGTCTGCCAGTCACCCGCGATCGCTCCACAGAGAGCCAGAACAGGAATCTGTCAATGTAAACAGGTAGATCCCCGTTCTGACAGGGAAGTACAGTGTGATCGTCTGTTCCTAGTGATCAGGAACAGCGATCTCTCTTCTCTTCCTGTCAGTCCCCTCCCCCCACAGTTTGAAACGCCTCCCTCGGGAACACACTTAACCCCTTGATCGCCCCCTAGTGTTATCCCTTTCCCTGCCAGTGACATTTATACAGTAATCAGTGGATATTTTTAGCTCTGATCGCTGTATAAATGTCAATGGTCCCAAAAAAGTGTCAACAGCGTCCGATCTGTCCGCCGCAATGTCACAGCCCTGCTAAAAATTGCTAATCACCTCCATTACTAGTAAAAAAAAAAAAAATAAATAAAATAATAATAATAAATCTATCCCCTATTTTGTAGATGCTATAATTTTTGCACAAACCAATCAATATATATATATTTTTTTACCAAAAATATGTAGAAGAATACATATTGGCCTAAACTGATGAAGAATTTTTTTTTAACCTTTTTTTTTTTTTTTTTTATTTTTTTTTTAGATATTTATTATAGCACAAAGTAAAAAATATTGTTTTTTTTTTTTTTTTCAAAATTATCGCTCTTTTTTCGTTTATAGCGCAAAAAATAAAAACTGCAGAGGTGATCAAATACCACCAAAATAAAGCTCTATTTGTGGGGAAAAAAAGGAAATCAACGCACGGCTGCGAAATTGTCAGTTAAAGTGACGCAGTTCCTTATCGCAAAAAAATGGCCTGGTCATTAAGGGGGTAAATCCCTCTGGTCCTTAAGTGGTTAAAAAACTGAACCAAAAAAACGCACCTTTCCTTTGAAATGCACGTGAAAACGCAGCAAGACCGCATCAAAAATTATGCCTGTGTTGCGTTTTTGATGCATTTTTTGAGTTGCATACCTATGAAAAATACACCATAAGGTAGAATCGCAACAAACTCAGGTATAATCGCTGTGCACTTTCAGCAGCCATTATCAGCAGTTTTTTTTTACTTTCTCTCGGCACAACGCTTAAAAAAAGCCCTATTTTCGGCCAATAATTTTCCGCAGCCAATATTTCAGTGCATCACTACTATTTTTATTGCCAATGATGGTGACATATGATGCAGTAGCCCCTTAAAGTCTTACTAAACCCACAACAGTAAAAATCAGTCTGTGTATGCAGTAAAGCATGCTTGTTATACTCCCTGTGGAACCTAAGCGATGCATTGTGTAAAAAGGCTGTTTGATCCTGTCTTCTCTGATCCTCTCCTCATTTCACTGTCCCCAATCCATATCCTAATAGAACAGAGCATTGGGGACGGGCTGCACATGCTCAGTTTAGTGTGTATTGCTAGAGAGTTTTTTTGGGGTTTTTTTTGAGAGAGAGAGTGCATGTGATCAGCACATGGCCAATCAGCACTGTCCAGACAGAGGGTCAGGGGTCCTGCAGCCTCATAGGACAGTCAGAGGAGAATGAAAACTCCTCCTACAAGCTTTAACCAGACACTGATAGGAGTCACAAGACTGCTATATACTGCTGATGGGAAAAGATATTTAGCAGTTTATATTTACTAAAAAAAATGCATTTCCATGTTCTGTGTACTGTGGGAGACCAGATATAGTGAATGCAGGGTCCTGGGTTTAGTAACATTTTAAGGCCCCGTGCACACCACAACACGATGCAGGAAACTCGCGTTCTGTGCGCATTTCCCACACCGCATTCGAAACGCACTGCAGTTGTGATCTACAGCGGGTGTCAGTGTGATGTCTCTCCCAATGACGGCCCCAAATGCAGGTCACAGATGCGGGGCTTTTGCCTGCACCGGATCGCATGGTTCCAAAGTACCGTGTGATCAGGTTGCAGTGCGTTTTATAAAATTAGTGCTTGTACTGCTTTTGGTTCGGTGCGATTTCAGGTTGGTTCAAAATGAATGGGCTGAGCTGCATGTGAATCGTGTTCCTGAGCGATTCCTAGTGTGAACCGGCAGCTCTAAAACTTACATCAGCGCCGATAATAACGTATTTCTTTTATTTTAGTTCACAGATCAAGAGAAGAAGCTGATGGAAGCCAGCACAGAGTTCCATAAAAAGGTGATTTATAATAATGCTCAACTTGAAATATTCTAACAAAATTAAAGGTTGCATAAAACTAAAAATTGCATTAAAATAATGTGCAAAATTTAAAAAAATCTTTTTTTTTTCCCCCATTTGCAATTAACTTAACTTTTTGTACAAGAAAGATAATTTTTAGTGTAATTTTAAATTGAAATTTTTATAATACATAAAAAAATACATTTACCACCTAAGGTCGGCCCTATAGCACTTTTACTGCTTTGGGTGACACCTCTGCGCCGGATCACGTGTGTGTGTGTGTGTGTGTATATATATATATATATATATATATATATATATATATATATATATATATATATATATATATATATACATACACACACATATATATATATATATACACACCGACTCATCCGGGAGGCGAGCAGCAGGTACTCGATGTTCGTTGGCACCGATCATCAGGCAGAATGGCGGTCTGCCTATGTAAACAAGGCAGATTGCCGTTCTAACATGAGGGAAAGTGTGGACCCTGTGTCTCTGCGCAAAGCAGGGACTAGGATCCATGTCTTCCTCTAGTAAAAGCACCTCTCCCACACTGTAGTAAAACACTGGCTAGTCACACATTGTAATCCTTAGATCACGCCCTTGATGTTAACCCCTTCCCAGCCAGTATCATTAGTACTGTGACAGTGCATTTTTTTTTTTAGCGCTGATCACTGTCTTAGTGTCCCTGGTCCCCAAAAAGTATCAGTTAAGTGTCTGACTGTCCGCCGCAATATCGCAGTACCGCTATAAGTCGCTGTTTGCCACCATTACTAGTAAAAAAAGATTAAAATATCCCATAGTTTGTAGATGCGATAACTTTTGCGCCAACCAATCAATATACGCTTATTGGGATTTTTTTACTAAAAATATGTAGCAGAATACATATTGGCCTAAATTTATGAAGAAATTCGATATTTTTTTTTTTTTTTTTTTAATTGCTCAGTTTTTCTTTGTTTATAGTGCAGAAAATAAAAAAAAACGCAGAGGTGATCAAATGCCACCAAAAGAAAGCTCTGTTTGTGGGGGAAAAAGGACATCAATTTTGTTTGGGTACAACGTCGCACGACCGCGCAATTGTCATTTAAAATAACGCAGTGCATGTATCGCAGAAAAATGGCCTGGCCATGAAGGGGTCAAGTGGGGTTAAAAAAAGTGGGTCAAGTGGGGTTAAAAAAAAAATGCTACTGGTCAAAATAGGAAAACATGTTTTTTTTTTTTTTGTTTTTTGTTTTTTTCGTTTTTTTTTGCCAATTGATTACATACAATATAAAATATCTTTGCAAAATTGTTTTTAACATTTTCTAAGTCCGCCTTCTCCTTTTATAATAATTTAAGACTGGATACTCTTATATAACCCAGTCATGACACAATTCTTCTTGCTCATCATAGATAACCCCTTTGTTAATAAAGTGGTGTGATTCCCAGTGTACATTGTATAATTCATACACACTTGGGATTCTGTGGCTGATCTTTGTACATTATGTTCTCCTCCGAGCACGCGCCGCACTCCCCGGTACAATCGGAGATGAGATCTGTTCTATTCATGGTCAGGCTTTCATCAATTACAGATGAGACCCTTGTAATATTCATATCTGATTTTAGAGTAAAGTTTCAGAGATGTCAGGACTGGTTTGTCCTTTAACCACTTGACCTACGGCAGATTTACCCCCTTCATGACCAGGCCATTTGTTGCGATACAGCACTGCGTTACTTTAACTGACAATTGCGCGGTCGTGCGGCGCTGTACATAATTGAAATTGATGTCCTTTTTTCCCACAAATAGGGCTTTTTTTTTGGTGGTATTTGATCACCTCTGCAGTCTTTATTTTTTGCGCTATAAACAAACAAAAAAAACAAGTGACAATTTAAAAAAAAAAATTATATATATTTTTTACTTTTTGCTATAATAAATATCCCAAAAAAATATAAAAAAATAAATTTCTTCCTCGTTTTAGGCCAAAACGCAATAAGCGTATATATATTGGTTTGCGCAAAAGTTATAGCGTCTATAAAATAGGGGATAGATTTATGGCGTTTTTATTATTTTTTTTTTTTCTAATAATAATGTCGGTGATCAGCGTTTTTTTTTTTTTTTAGGGGGACTGCGACATTGCGGCTGATAGATCGGACACTTTTGTCACTTTTTTTGGGACCATTGACATTTATGCAGCGATCAGTGCTATAAAAATGCACTGATTACTGTGTAAATGACACTGGCAGGGAAGGGTTTAACACTAGGGGGGCGATCAAGGGGTTAAATGTGTTCCCTGGGAGGTGTTTCTAACTGTGGGGGGAGGGGACTGACTGGAGGAGGAGAGAGATCGCTGTTCCTGATCACTAGTAAGGATGAGCTTCGGCGTGTTCGCTAACAGCACGTGCCGAGCCCGCCAGGAAGTCGACACTGCACTGCGCTAATGTCTCACTGCTTGTGATAAGCACTCCACAGTGCTGACTTCCTGGCAGGCTCTGCACGTGCGGTTTGCGAACACGCCGGAGCTCATCCATAATCACTAGGAACAGACAAACTCTCTCTACTCCCCTGGCAGAACGGGGATCTCTCTGTTTACATTGACAGATCCCCGTTCTGGATCTCTGTGAAGCGATCGCGGGTGGCCGCCGGACATCGTGGCCGCCAGGTCACGCGCATCGGCCTCCAGGCACGCGCCTCTGACGTCGTGTGCATGGGCCCTACTGTATCTATTGCATGAACCGGCGTACAGCTACGGCGATTCGCGCAATAGAGCCAACCTGCTGCAGTATAATGATGGCGGCTGGTCGGCAAGTGGTTAAAGTAACGCAGTAATGCTGTGTCGCAAAAAATGGTCTGGTCATGAAGGAGTGGTTTAAAAAAAAAAAAAAAACTACCACTGGTCATAATAGGAAAAACATGTTTTTTTTTTTTTTTTTGTCAATTGATTACATTTCTCCTTTATGATAATCTAAGACTGGATACTCAGACTCTCATATAACCCAGTCATGACACGATTCTGTAAGTCTACCTTTGGTAATAAAGTGGTGGGATTCCCAGTGTACATTGTATAATTCATACACACTTGGGATTCTGTGGCTGATCTCTGTACATTATGTTCCTCTCCGAGCACGCGCCGCACTCCCCTGTACAATCGGAGATCTGTTCTATTTATGGCCTGGCTTTCATCAATTACAGATGAGACCCTTGTAATATTCATATCTGATTTTAGAGTAAAGTTTCTGAGATGTCAGGACCGGTTTGTCCTTTAAAATACTGAATACAAACTAGATTTGATGTCCCATATTTCTCCATAATGAGATCTTTTACATGGGAGTGTAGGCAAAGGATCACTAATGTATTTGATATGCAATATTCTTTTGTATACAAAAAATATATATATAGATCTCTCTCTCTCTCTCTCTCTCTCTCTCTCTCTCTCTCTCTCTCTCTCTCTCTCTCTCTCTCTCTCTCTCTCTCTTATATATATAGATATCTGGTATAAGGATATACTTGTCTCTCCTTTCCTATTTCCTCCCTTCTTTCCCTTGTTGTCTTCCCTTTTTTTTTTTTTTTTTTTTTTTTTTTTTTTTTTAGCCGGGCGATATACACTGTTAGAATTTCGTTTGATTCCTCTGAATCCGCCAAAACTCTAACAGTGGGTGGCCCTGCTGGCTCAACAGAAGTCAATTAATCCGTTTGCTTTTGTCAATGGAGGCGCGGTGAAAATTGTCGACAAACCAGCATCTGCAGGCACTGCGCAGATATTCTGATAGCCAGCACTAGCAGCTGTCAGAATGCAAAAGCCTTGCTTGGGGGATTCTTTCATTCATTCGTCCCATTTATATGGATAGAGGAATCTTCTAGATTTCTTGTGTTCAGCCCCTGAGTCCAGGGACTTTATGAGGGGTAAGGGATAATATAATGGGGATTGCAGGGGAGTCCAGGGACATCATCAGGGGTAAGGGATAATATAATGGGGATAGGAGGGGCGCCCAAGGACATTATGTGAGGGTTAAGGGATAATATAATGGGGATAGGAGGGGCGCACAAGGACATTATGTGAGGGTTAAGGGATAATATAATGGGGATAGGAGAGGAGTCCAGGGACATCATCAGGGGTAAGGGATAATCTAATGGGGATAGGAGGGGCATCCGGGGACATTATGAGGATTAAGGGATAATATAATGGGCATAGGAGGGGAGTCCAGAGACATTATGAGAGATAAGGGATAATATAATGGGGATAGGAGGAGCGCCCAGGGATATTATGAGAGATAAGGGATAATATGGGGATAGGAGGGGCGCCCAGGGACATTATGTGAGGGTTAAGGGATAATATAATGGGGATAGGAGAGGAGTCCAGGGACATCATCAGTGGTAAGAGATAATATAATGGGGATAGGAGAGGAGTCCAGGGACATCATCAGTGGTAAGAGATAATATAATGGGGATAGGAGAGGAGTCCAGGGACATCATCAGGGGTAAGGGATAATATAATGGGGATAGGAGAGGAGTCCAGGGACATCATCAGGGGTAAGGGATAATATAATGGGGATAGGAGAGGAGACCAGAGACATTATGAGAGATATGGGATAATAGAATGGGGATAGGAGGGACGCCCAGGGACATTATGGGGGTTAAGGGATAATATAATGGTGATAGGAGAGGAGTCCAGGGACATCATCAGGGGTAAGAGATAATATAATGGGGATAGGAGGGGAGGCCAGGGACAATATCAGGGTAATATCAAAGTCCATAAAGACACGGATGAGCGAGTTTGGGGTGGAGCAATTTGACTGGCCTGCACAGAGTCCTGATCTCAACCCGATAGAACACCTAGAATAGAGACTGTGAGCCAGACCTTCTCATCCAATATCAGTGCCTGACCTCACAAATGCACTTCTGGAAGAATGGTCAAACATTCCCATAGATACACTCCTAAACCTTGTGGACAGTCTTCCCAGAAGAGTTGAAGCTGTTATAGCTGCAAATGTTGGGCCAACTCAATATTGAACCCTACAGACTAAGACTGGGATGTCATTACAGTTCATGTGCGTGTAAAGGCAGGCGTCCCAATACTTCTGGTATTATAGTGTATATTCATAAAGATGAGTCCCAGTAGTAATAGCAATGTTTAGCACTTTGACAGTTTTGGTCACAGGACTTATAACTAAACACTTGGCATCAAAAGCATACAATCATATGAGCATTGCCTGGGCTTTATCCCACATAAGGGAGCAGCAATTTATTATTTGTAGTTACAGTTTAACCATACAGGTGACAAGGGACTCAAAACAGCCCTCCAATGGAATCCATATAACTTGAAATAGGTACTTTAAAAGTGATTTGGCAATGTTGTGGATACATGCTCTATGTGTTTGCCCAGCGCAAATTTAAAAAAAAAAAGCGGAATGGAACCTCTTTATGTGTACTTTATACTTTTTTCAGAGTGCGACTACCGATGGCGTCATCACAGAGATCCACAAGAAGATCGATATCGACATCGCTTCTCTAAAAACCCTCATGGAGTCCCATAAACTGGACACCATCCGTTATTTAGCTGGTAAGAAGATCGGTCTTCCCAATCAGTTCATTCTGTTTTTTGTTTTGTTGTCTGTAGTGGTTGAGATGGAAAGATGAAAAAGATCTTGTTTACTAAAGGACCATTCAAGATAAGCTAAAGTGGAACTTCACCCAGAAGGTAAAGGTGAAGGACACCGGCTGTAAAGCCGTAAGGCTTCACTGCCTGCTTCCCTTACTAGAGATGCCAGGGCCTGCACCCAAAGCCAATTGAAGAATCGGCTTGGGTGAGGACTTTGCTGGACCCCTGGACAGGTAAGTGTCCTTATATTACAAGTCGGCAGCTACAGTATTTGTAGCTGCTGACCTTTAATTTTTTTTTTGGGGGTGGGGGGGGGGGGGGGGTGGGAGCATGGAGCTCCTCTTTAACTTGCACTGATGACTTTAAAGCCCAACTCCAGGCAAAAAAATTTCTCATTTTTGAAGGTGTGGGGGAAATGTTAAGGGCTCTCTCCTTATTTTTTTTTTTTTTTTTTTTTTTTGCCATTGGTGTCTTTATGAGTTAGTTTTTCCCTTGTTCCCTTTCCAGAGTCGTGTCCTAGTGACAGGAAGTGTGATGGAAATGATCTCCAATGTGGAAGTCTGCAGCACTTTTTTTAGTAGGATACGGGAAGGGTCAAAACTTCAGCCAGGTTTTATTGCTGGAAGTGTAAAAAGAAAAGGACCACATTTTTTTCAAGTCTTAGAAAACAGAAATGCAACATGTTTTGGGGTTCCAAGGCCCCCCTTCATCAGGACTTGGTAAAGAGTGAAGCAGAGTGTTCTGGACAGTGTAAAACTACTACATACTTAAAGACCCAAAATTTATGTCAAACCAATGACTGGAGCAGCTCTTAATATGCCTTCCAGGATATATTAAAGGGGACCTTCAGTCATTTTTTTCATCTTTCCATCTACTGTATATACTTGAATATAAGCCGAGTTTTTCAGCACATTTTTTTGTGCTGAAAGTGCCCCCCTCAGCTTATACTCGAGCCAAGCACTTTTCTGGTGCAAAGAATGACATTTTCTAAACCGACTTTGGGGCCCCGTATCTCAGGACCACTTGGTGCTAGGAACCCAAAATTTGGTGTGCAAACCCAGTGGAACTAGCACTACAACATATCCAGTTGGTGTTCCTAGCTCCAAGTGGCCCCGAGATATGGGCCCCAAAATCGGTTCAGAAAATGTAATTCTCTGCTGCAGAAGTGCTTGACATTTTATGAACCAAATTTGGGGCCCCTTGGTGCTAGGAACCTAAACTTTGGATATGTTGTAGTGCTAGTTCCACTTGGTTTTCAAACCAAATTTGGGTTTCCTAGCACCAAGTGGCCCCAGGATACGGGGCCCCAAAGTCGGTCAACTGTGTCCATCTGCAGCAATGTCATTTCGGGACCCTTTGGGTCCAGAGACCCCAAATTTTGGCTGCAGCTAGGGGGCATCTAGGAACCCTTAACTACCGAGTTTGAAGTTCGGGGGGACCTTTGGCTGCAAATGGGCACAGTGAGAAATGCAAATGGGCACAATGAGGCTGCAAATGGGCATTGTTGACCTTCTTTTCCACTTACAGTAGCTGCGCCTTTCTCACCCCTCGTCTTATACTCGAGTCAATAAGTTTTCCCAGTTTTTTGTGGTAAAATTAGGTGCCTCGGCTTATATTCGGGTCGACTTATACTCTAGTATATACGGTATTAAATCTTCTGCCCTTGTTGTGTTAACTTTGGATAGTAAACATTTTTTTTTCTGCCAGTAAATCCCTTATACAGCCCATTTCCTGTTTCTTGTCTGGTCATTAGCCTAGGCTTATGACATCATGCACAGCGCTCTCTCTCACTCACTCTTGAGAGTTTGCCAAGAAGGGAGGGGGGTGAGCCATATAAGGTCCAATGAGAGCTGCAGAGCTTGAGGTGTGCCTCTGTGTAGATCCAGGAAGTGAACAGGCAGCGGCTTCAAGCTGCCCACAGTTAAAATGGCTGCAGCCAGACTCAGTGGAGGGAGATTTTTGCAGCATATTTTTTATATTTCTGCAGAATTATTTTATATATACATCACAGTATATATAAAATAATATGCAAACTGGTTGGAAGGAAGCTTCAGATTGGCAAAGATGTTTTTTTTTTTTATTTTAAATTATGTGAGCAGACTGCAGTTCCTCTTTAAGAGCCAAGCAACCTGTCCAGAACACATGGATTGAATTTTTACCAAGACCTGATTAAAGGGTCCTTGGAACCCCAAAACACATTTCTGTTTTAGAGAACGCTACCCTGTTTCCCCGAAAATAAGACCTAGCGTGATTGTCGGTGATGGCTGCAATATAAGCCCAACCCCCCAAATAAGCCCTACCCTGTTTCCCCGAAAATAAGCCCTACCCTGAAAATAAGACCTACAAGGACTTTAACTAGGGCTTATTTGGGGGGTAGGGCTTATATTGCAGCCATCACCGACAATTGCGCTAGGTCTTATTTTTGGGGAAACAGGGTATAAAAATTAAACAGTTTTAGACCTAACATGGATTTCATCTTGGCCCATGATAAATGCTTAAGGAGTCTCCTGCTCAGGCTGTCAAGGTCCGATGAGTTGGATGCAGCTGACTGAAGAGGGTTGCAGGCTGAGGAAAGGTCCATCCAGACCCAAAGCATTCTGCAGGAATAGGAAGAGATAGTCACTGTGTGAGCGAGTGACCGAATAGACTGTGCAGGAGCATTGTCTTGGTGGAGAATCCACTTGTCAGGCCAGAGTTCCCGTCTTTTCCTCTGAACAGATTTCTGTAACCTTTTCAGAATCTCCAAGCAATATTGTTGGTTGACTATTGTACCAATTTTTAATGAACTTTTAGTGAATCAAAAAAAAAACACACCAGCATGAGCATAGGAGGGTTCGCACTCTGTCCACCCTTTGCATTTGTGGCTGCCCACTTCTTGCATCATCGTGGAAATATTCCCACCCCCTCCTTATCCCGCCTGTGCCATTCAAAAACCATGTGATTTCTCCATAGCTATCGGTTGTAACAGAGCTAAAGTTTCGCACTTTCGACAATTTTTTTTTTAACCACTTAAGGACCAATCCTCTTTCTGAGATTCGTTGTTTTACAAGTTAAAAACAGGGGTTTTTTTTTGCTAGAAAATTACTTATAACCCCCAAACATTATCCTTTTTTTTTAACACCCTAGAGAATAAAATGGCGGTTGTTGCAATACTTTCTGTCACACCGTATTTGCGCAGCGGTCTTATAAGCGCACTTTTTTTTTGGAAAAAATACACTTTTTTTTAATTAAAAAATAAGACAACCGTAAAGTTAGCCCAATTTTTTTTTTTTAGATTGTGAAAGATAATGTTATGCCGAATAAATTGATACCAAACATGTCACGCTTCAAAATTGCGCCCGCTCGTGGAATGGCGACAAACTTTTACCCTTAAAAATCTCCATAGGCGACGGTTAAAAAATTCTACAGGTTGCATGTTTTGAGTTACAGAGGAGGTCTAGGGCTGGAATTATTGCTCTCGCTCTACCGATCGCGGCGATACCTCACATGTGTGGTTTGAACACCATTTTTATATGCGGGCGCTACTCATGTATGCGTTCGCTTCTGCACGCGAGCTCGGTGGAACGGGACGTTTAAAACATTTTTTTTTTCTTATTTATTTTACCTTTTATTTTTTTATTTTTACACTGTTCATTAAAAAAAAAAAAAATGTCACTTTTATTCCGATTACAAGGAATGTAAACATCCCTTGTAATAGAAAAAAGGCATGACAGGACGTCTTAAATATGAGATCTGGGGTCAAAAAGACATCAGATCTCATATTTACACTAAAATGCAATTAAAAATAATGTAATTTAAAAAATACAAAAGAAAAAAATGGCTCTTTAAGAGCTATGGGTGGTAGTTACGTTTTGAAGTTGCTTCCGCCCTGCATTGATATGGAGACGGGTGGGGGACATCTTCCACTCACTCGTCTTCATGTCACACAAGAGAGAAGATCCGATCGCTGCCGACGGGTCTGATAAGCGGCGAAGGGCATTGGAGTGTGGCGGGAAGCTTGGGGGGGGCGCAGAGACTACTTTTATCTTGACACCAGGTCTCATGGCTGTCCTGGAAGACTCTTAAAAAAGGAGTTACTGGTAAGTCTACCTCAGCTTTTCCGTATTTGGAGATTAAATATTTTTTCCTCTAGGCATAAAGAGTGCCCCCTTGTCCTCTGTGATGACCTTAAAGTGAATAACTCAACACCAAGTTCACTATATGGACCACTTATATATTTGTACATGTTCATTATATCCCCCCTTAATCTCCTCTTCTAAGGAGAATAAATTCAGTTCCTTTAATCTGCCTTTAATCTTTCCTCATAGCTGATCTCCTCCATACCTCTTATCAGTTTGGTTGCCCTTCTCTGCACTTTCTCCAGTTCCCCGATTATCCTTTTTGAGAACTGGTGCCCAAAACTGAACTTCATTTTCCAGATGAGGTCTTACTAATGATTTGTACAGGGGGGCAAAATTATATCTCGCTCTCTCGAGTCTATACCTCTCTTAATACAAGAAAGGACTTTGGAAACCGCAGTTTGGCATTGCATGTTATTATTGAGCTTATGATCTACCAAAACCCCCAGATCCTTCTCTACTATGGATTCCCCCAGTTGTACTCCCCCTAGTATGTATGATACATGCATATTCTTAGCCCCCAAGAGCATAACTTTACATTTATCAACATTAAACCTCATTTGCCACTTAGTTGCCCAATTAGTCAGTGCATTGAGGTTGGCTTGTAAGTTGGAGACATCCTGTAAGGACGTTATTCCACTGCATAGCTTGGTGTCATCTGCAAAGACAGAAATTGTACTTTTCAGATACCTAGGGATCAGAACCCCACCTGCGGAGAGGGGAAATTGCAAAAGGCCTTTCTTTGTTGCATTAAGGGGCTCTGAGATGATGGGGAGCAAAGGCATCGCCAGAGTCTGTACCCATGATTTGATTGCATATTAAGAAAATGATTCTTCAGTAAGGTCAAATATGGTGGCAGGTCCACCAATTGTGTAGAATGGTATCCTCTTCCCTTCCACACCTCCAACAATAATTGGAAATCAACAAAGTTGCCTTATAAGGAGGTGATTGGTTCCTTTTAACAAGGTGATTGGAGGTGATTGGTTCCTTTTTAATAATTCAGACATGTGCATAATACCATTTCTATAGGAACAGTGCAGTGTTTGCAGGTATTAGAGCTGATCCAAGTGCTGCTCACTACAACCAGGCCATGAATTTGTTAATAAACAAGCATGTTTGCATGAGTGTGGGAATTGCCTTGTGTTGCTTGCTTTGATTTTTTTTTTTTGCATGTTGGACAGGATTATCCAGCATTAAAGGTTCACCTCATACAAATGTTTAATCTTCTCACCATGCATGCTGTGTGGTTAAAAAGTTGTATCCGGTTCACCAGTGGTGTGATCAGAAGATGATCCACCTTTACTGGTAATGAGAGCTCTTACTATCCATGATTCCTCTGCCAGAGAAGGACTGGAAACTTTGGCCTGGGAGGCAAACGCAACCAACTGACCCTTTCATGGTAGGGGCAGATTTCTGTGAGCTCAAGAAAGTGTAACACATGAAGTGAGCCATGGTGCCCCAGTTCATTGGTAGAAGGTGGGTGCTCCTTGGGGACATGCTCCATTATGCCCCACCTTTTCATATCTTCCACCATCAGCTTTCTTTTTCAGATTTCAGCCTTCAGTCATTGGACATCTCAAAGCAAAAAATAAAGTCTGCACTCAAAGACTTCCCATTGCCAGTTGTGGCGTCACTTCCCAAGTCCAAACAGGGTAATGGGTAGCTTTATATTGCCCCCTATCTGTCACTGACTGTTGGTGCTGCTCTGATCAATATCTGAATGCTGAATTCTCTCCACTCTGTGCCACCAGCCCAACATATCTTATTACTACTGACCTGAAGGAAAATGCCCCTCTGTCCCCTTTGTCCTCCCCTGACCCTACCAAAATTAAGTCTTTTCAACATTGTATTTACCTTTGCTCTTGGTCATTAAAGCAGATTTGCCATTAGATACTGTGTATAATGTTCATGTTAAAGTGAAATTCCAGGCTCTAACTAAGTCTAAAACCTGATGCACACTATTTCTTTTTTTTCCTTAAACCCAGCGGGCTGAATGAAAAAAAAAACTGAAGAGCTTGTGAAGAGCCGTTGTACTAACTATGCGATGTTAGTACAGCAATCTCCCCCCGCTGAGTCATTGTGTTCTGACATGGGGACAGCCCCTCCGCCAGAACACACCGGTCAGCACTGATCGGATGCCGATCTGCAGACCTTTTTCGGTCATACCCCTATACAGAGGTCTGTAGGACCAGCTGTCGTACACACAGGCCAGTTCAATACAAACTGGCCGAATCCTGCCCGATATTCGGCCCGTGTATATGGCCCTTAAAACTGCTCCCACCCCCCTTCAAATTGGGCTGTCTTGCATGAACTGCACGTTTCAGATCTCCCCAGAGTGGCTCCATGATATTGAGGTGAGATGGCCACTCCAGAACCTTCACTTTATTCTGCTGTAGCCAATGACAAGTCGACTTGGCCTTGTGTTTTGGATCATTGTCATGTTGGAATGTCCAAGTACGTCCCATGCGCAGCTTCCTGGCTGATGAATGCAAATGTTCCTCCAGTATTTTTTGATAACATACTGCATTCATCTTGCCAACAATTTTGACCAAATTTCCTGTGCCTTTTGTAGCTCACACATCCCCAAAACATCAGCGATCCACCTCCGTACCTTTCATCATAGGCCTTGTTGACTCCTCTCCAAATGTAGTGTTTTTGGTTATGGCCAAAAAGCTCAATTTTGGTCTCATCGCTCCAAATGACTTTGTGCCAGAAGGTTTGAGGCTTGTCTCTGTGCTGTTTGGCGTATTGTAAGCGGGATACTTTGTTTCATTTGCGTAGTAATGGCTTTCTTCTGGTGACTCAAACATGCAGCCCATCTTTCTTCAAGTGCCTCCTTATTGTGCATCTTGAAACAGCCACACCACATGTTTTCAGAGAGTCCTGAATTTCACCTGAAGTTATTTGTTTTTCTTTCCATCCCGAACAATTTTCCTGGCAGTTGTGGCTGACATTTTAGTTGGTCTACCTGACCGTGGTTTGGTTTCAACAGAACCTCTAATTTTCCACTTCTTGATTAGAGTTTGAACACTGCTGATTGGCATTCTCAATTCCTTGGATATCTTTTTATATCCCTTTCCTGTTTTATACAGTTCAACTACCTTTTCCCGCAGATCCTTTGACAATTCTTTTGCTTTCTCCATGACTCAGAATCCAGAAACGTCAATGCAGCACTGGATGAAAGATGCAAGGGTCTGTCAGGAGTCCAGAAACTCATTGACCTTTTATACACACACACTAATTACAAGCAAACACATCACAGATGAAGATGATTACCTTTCATAGCCATTCAAACCCCTTTGTGTCAACTTCTGTGCATGTTATCAGGCCAAAATCACCAGGGTATGTAAACTTTTGATCAGGGTCATTTGGGTAGTTTCTGTTGTGATTATGATTTAAAAAGAGTAAACACAGTTGATTGATAATAAATGACTTCAGCCAAACACTAACCATGAGTGAAAGAAACATTTTTGTGTTATCATTCATATTCTCTGAAAAATGGCGAAGAAATCCTAAACTCTGCCAGGGTATGTAAACTTATGAGCACACCTGTATACTTATCATTGTCGGCTGTCCCTCCTCTCCCCTGAAACCGCCGCTGGAAGCTGATGATCTGACCAGAGTGCCCTGAAACTAGGTAAGTATATGCATCCTCCTTTCACAAGGTAGTTAGAAGGGTGTAGGAGCCGGTTGGTTGGTTTAAGCTTACTTACTTTAAATGCAAACATGCTATGTAATGTGTAAGTGCAACAGGTCCAGTATTACTTCTCACAGTACTCTCCATATGAAGGCCTTAACCTTTTTTCTTCCCAGAAGGGAAATGATGTTCAAGCATCCTGCAGGGTCATTACCTGGACTGAGACACCAGCTCAGAGATGACTCCATCATGTAAATCCTGGTGCCTGTACAGTTCCTGGACATGTTCCCAAATGTCTGACACAGATCAGCACCTCACCTGGCGACTTGCTGCAAAGTTGCAATGCTGCAGTTGGGGGGAGAGAGGAGACTGGAGCTCCAGGACGGCTCTCTAACCACTGGAGCCACCAGCTTGTAATATCCCTTCATTTGCAGGCCATTTTCTGTTTTCATAGCTCGGTGATTATTGTCATGCCACACTGTATCCAAATTAATTTTATATTGTTTTTTTTAAAGAGAGCTTTTTTTTTAGGTAGTATGTAATATCCAATGTGCTTTTAATTTTTACTATATAATAGAAAAAAAAAGACAAAAACGCTTAAAAAAAAAAAAAAAAAAAAAAAAATCTGTTTCCCTAACTTTATACCAAGACAGTACACAGGGGGTATGGACACGTGCATCGCCTGCCTGTTTTCACTGCCCCTCTGCTGCCCGTGTGAACGGAATTTTACAGTCTTTCAAGCACAGCAGCAGTTACTGCTGTCCAATCAGAATTGAGAGTCATGGCTTCCTTTTCAGTGCATTGTTTGCTAGACAGAGAGAAGTGAGAGAGGGGTGTAAAGAGCAGTGGGGGCTGGTGTTCTATTATTTTTGGTGGGGGGGGGGTGGCGGAAAAACCACCCGCCATCACCCCACCCCGGTCGCTTCATCTGTGTTGAGTAAGTCTGATCTATGGTTCAGGGCAGTGGTCTCCAAACTACGGCCTGGGGGCCGGATGTGGCCCTTTGCTTGCCTTTATCCGGCCCTTTAGGCACTATTCCTCCCACTGATACGAGACACTATTCTGCCAACTGACATCAACTATAGGGTACTATTCCTCCCAATGATGGGGCACTATTCCTCCCACTGATACGAGACACTATTCTGCCAACTGACATCAACAATGGGGCACTATTCTGCCAACTGACAACAATGGGGCACTAATCCTCCCACTGATATGAGACACTATTCTGCCAACTGTCATCAACAATGGGGTGCTACGTCTCCCAATGATGCCAATGATGGGGCACTATTCCTCCCAATGATATGAGACACTATTCTGCCAACTGTCATCAACAATGTGGCACTATTCCTCCCAATGATACCAACAATGGGGCACTATTCATCCCAATGATATGAAAACTATTCTGCCACCTGACATCAACAATGGGGGACTATTCTTCCCAATGATGGGACACTATTCCTCCAACTGATACGAGACACTATTCTGCCAACTCACATCAACAATGGGGCACTATTCTGCCAACTCACATCAACAATGGGGCACTATTCTGCCAACTCACATCAACAATGGGGCACTATTCTGCCAACTGACATCAGCAATGGGGCACTATTCCTCCCAATTATATGAGACACTATTCTGCCAGCTGTCATCAACAATGTGGCACTATTCCTCCCAATGATACCAACAATGGGGCACTATTCATCCCAATGATATGAAACTATTCTGCCACCTGACATCAACAATGGGGGACTATTCTTCCCAATGATGGGGCACTATTCCTCCTACTGATATGAGACACTATTCTGCCAACTGACATCAACAATGGGGCACTATTCCTCCCAATTATATCAACGATGGGGCACTGTTCTTCCCCCTAATACCTGATGCCAGGTAAATTTACACCCCCCCCCCGACCACAGTCCAGCCCCCTGAAGTCTGAAGGACAATAAACTGGCCCTTTGTTTAAAAAGTTTGGAGACCCCCTGTTTTAGGGGAATGGGAACTTAAATCTAGGTATTTGATGTATGATGAAATGCTTTTAAGCTTATATATGTTTTTTGTATTTTTTTTCTCCTTTTTTAGGCTCTGTATTTGCTTGCCTTGCCATAGCCCTTGGATTTTACCGACTGTGGAAATAATGGTTCAGACCGTGTCTAAGTGGACCTGTCACTTTGCAGTAGACATATTACTGACAAGGGGGAAGGGTGGGTTGAGGAAGGCCTTATCGCTGTCATCAGTTATAACAGTTGCTTCAATATTTAAAGAGGAACTGCAGTCTGCTCACATAATTGGTAATAAAAACATATTTGCCCTTCTGAAGCTTCCCTCCAACCACTTTGCATATTATTTTATATACACCGTGATTCTGTACTCTCCAAATATGCTGCAGAAATCTCCCTCCAGCAAGTCTGGCTGCAGCCATTTTAACTGTGGGCAGCTGAAGCTGCTGCCTGTTCACTTCCTGGATTTACACAGACACACACCTCCAGCTCTGCAGCTCTCATTGGCCCTCTTATGACTCCTCCTCCCTCCCTTCCTGGCAAACTTTCAGGAGAGTGAGAGAGAGAGCTGTGCATGATGTCATAAGCCTAGGCCAGTGATGGCGAACCTTGGCACCACAGATGTTGTGGAACTACATTTCCCATGATGCAGTGTAGTAGAACATCATGGGGAATGTAGTTCCGAAACATCTGGGGTGCCAAGGTTCACCATCACTAGCCTAGGCTAATGACCAGACAAGAAACAGGAAGTGGACTGTATAAGGTATTTACTGGCAGAAAAAAAAATGTTTTACTTCCACTTTAAATATTTAAGCCCCATCACCTCTGTCTATTCTGGCCTCTTCCCCAGACTGTTGATTAGATTAGCTTGTGGAATAGTTGGCTGGCTTTTGTGTTCACCTGAAAAGTTGTTGGGGAGCAAAAAGGAGCTGCAAGAATAGACCGTTGAAGCGACGGGTCCCCATCACTTTCGATCGACCGCTAAATCTCCTATAAGGAGACACCATTTTGCTGGTCAGAGGTCCAATACACAGGACTACTGGGGCGAAGAAGGGGGGGGGGGGGGCTTCAAACCTAAAATCCTGGCAAACAGCTGAAATATACCTATGTGAACGGTTTACTGCTCAATGATCTGTAATATTCTGCATGCCAGTGCTATAAGCCCTGCCCCCGTGTCCTCCCTGGAGACTGTACAGCAGTCAGAGACCTGCCCCCTGCCCAGGATTGGACAAATAGGTATCAGAAAGAAGAATGATGAGGTCATCACTCTGCTCCCACCATCAGTGCATCCTACAGGCAGTAGACAGCAGCTGGCCATGCATGCTGGACTGAAAGCTGATTGGTTTCTATGCAGAGCTGCACTACTATTCCCCCCCCCACACACAAGTGAAGTTACCCTTTACATATGATCAGGCAGACCCCCAGATCTGACCAGGGTGGAGATTAAGGGGGCTGTTTCATGCTGCAGTTTGGCCGCAGCTTACCTGCGGTTCCCCATAGGCTTTCTAATATCTCCTCTTTCTTTTTTTTTGGGGGTGCTTTTTCTAAAAGCGCACTAATAGTCCTGCGTTCTGCATTTTGATGCGCTTTCAGAAAACACACCAAAACTGCAGGACATCATAGAAAGTCTATGGGGGGAAAACTGGCGGTTAACCACGCAAAAACTGCGGTACACCTGAGCTGTGGCCAAACCGCGAGTACCGGCGTGAAGGCTCTCAAATCATTCAGGACTCGGAAAGATCTCTTCCTTCCACTTCTGTAACATCAGAGCAAATAAAATATATAAAAAATTGCTCATGGCAGCCGATCGATTTTCATTTTTGCACTTTGAACAAAAAATGTTTCCTATTACCGAACTCCCATGTAGTCCGTTTTCTTCTGCTACAAAGTGACGGGTTCTCTTTCCAGGAATGTATTCTACAAGTGCTACATTCTCAGAAATGGCAGCTGTTCATGTCAGTCATTCCGGCGGCGCTTCGTTTGCACAGTTCCTTATCGCCGCTGTACACGGAGATCGGGAGGCCAGAAGTCTGAGCGCACAATGTTATGTCTTTTGATTGCTATGACTCCATGCTGATTGGTTGTCGGTCACACGCTGTGACGCTGTAGCCAATGAGAGAAGCGGTAGAATGTAGAGTCGCCGTATTCTTCATACCCGCTATGAAGTGCCTTTCCGTGTGTTTGTAAGGCGGATCATTTTGCTGTTTTATATTATTCTATTAAACTCATTGAATGTTGCCTTTGTGTGAGTCCCTGTTGTATTATTTATGTCTCCTTCTATCTGGTTGAAACCAAGAAAATGATCCTGAGCTATGTGCTAGACTGGTGACCTGCAAACTGCGGCCCTTTGCTTGCCCTTGAGCACTATTCCACCCACTGATACCAAAGATGGGGCACTATTCCTCCCAATGATTGGGCACTATTACTCCCACCCATACCAATGATGGGGCACTATTCGTCCCACCCATACCAATGACGGGGCACTGTTCCTCCCACCCATACCAATGACGGGGCACTATTCCTCCCACCGATACCAATGATGGGGCACTATTCCTCCCACCCATACCAATGACGGGGCACTGTTCCTCCCACCCATACCAATGACGGGGCACTGTTCCTCCCACCCATACCAATGACGGGGCACTATTCCTCCCACCGATACCAATGATGGGGCACTATTCCTCCTACCGACACCATTGATGGGGCACCGTTCCTTCCTCTGACAGCAATGATTGGGCACTATTCTTCCCACCAATACCAATGATGGGGCACTATTCCTCCCACCAATACCAATAATGTGGCACTGTTCCTCCCACCGATACCTATGACGGGGCACTGTTCCTCCCAATGATGGGGCACTATTACTCCTACTGACACCAATGATGGGGCACTATTCATCCCACCGATACCAATAATGGGGCACTATTCCTCCCACCAATACCAATGATGGAGCACTACTCCTCCCACCAATACCAATGATGGAGCACTATTCCTCCCACCGATACCAATAATGGGGCACTATTTATCCCACCGATATCAATGATGGGGCACTATTCCTCCCAACAATACCAATGATGGAGCACTATTCCTACCACCGACACCAATGATGGGGCACTATTCCTCCCACTGACACCAACAATTTTCTACTCCTGCTGGACACAGTCCGACCCCAGCATTTGGAGGATGGTAAATTGACCCTTTGTTTATAAAGTTTGGAGACCCCTGTGCCAGATGACAGACTACCCATTACACACAGTGCAGTACCACCCATCAGTCAAAGTTTCCCATCAATCAGTGACTTATTTTGCCTGGATGGTTGTCTGTAAATCGTAGTCTTTGGTACTGCTGCAGCTTGCCACCATAACAAAAAACAGAAATTGCAGGTGAACTGACGACCCTGACAAATGTATGACCTGAGAACTATTGCTTGGTTGTGTTATAACTTATGTGAGATACTGTTACAGAAGATTGTTCTGCATTGTACATTATGATTTGTGGATACACAGTACTTCTTAACCACTTGCCCATTGGGCACTTTCACCCCCTTCCTGCCCAGGTCAATTTTCAGCTTACAGCGCTGTCACACTTTGAATGACAATTGCGCGGTCATGCAACACTGTACCTATATGGCATTTTTATAATTTTTTTTTCACACAGATAGAGCTTTCTTTTGGTGGTATTTAAAGTGTTTGTAACCCTAAAAAAAGAAAAAAATTGATCCTGTTCCCCTTAAAGCATACAGTGCTTGCGCTGTGTAATTTGGCCCCTTGTAAACCTAAAATACCTGGCTGATCCTGCCTGGTTCTGCCCTCCCCTATAAAAACTGACCACAGTTTATCATGGCTGCTGAGCCCTGACACTGTGGTCAGTTGACGTGCCTCTGTCATCCGCAGCTCTCCTGTCCTCCTCTTCCCCCCTCCCCTCCGCCTATCAGCTCATGACAGTGCCGCTCTGCTCCCCGCTTCTTCCCTTCCTGCTGCTATAATAACTATTATATTCATACCATCCCATCCGTTAAATAACGATATGTGTCCCAGTGTCTGTGCTGTATAAAAACAATGCCGATTTTTACCTTAAAATCAGAGCGTTTCCCGGCGCTCACGCTCCTGCTCGTCTCTCTCCTCCTCTCGGCCCCTCATTCCGGCTGACGTCAGCCGGAGTGATCGGCTCCTCCCGCTGTAAATGTCAGCCTGGGAGAGAGAGGCGAGAAGTCACGTGAGCGCCGGGAGACACTCTGATGTAAGGTAGAAATCGGCATCATTTTATAAAGCACAGACACTGGGACACATTTCGTTATTTAACAGATGGGACGGTATGATCATAATGTATTGGCTTCACAACCACTTTAACCGCTTGCTGACCAGCTGCCGTCATTATACTGTGGCAGGTCGGCACGATCCCGCGAACCGTTGTAGCAATACGTCGGCTCGTGGGATCGGGATAGCAGGCGCCCGCTGCACTGCGGGGGTTGCTGATGCTCGTGGCCGACGGTCGCGATGACCGCTGGCCACGATAGGCAGAACAGGGACGTGTGTGTGTAAACACACAAATCCCTGTTCTGTTCTGTGAGGAGTGACAGATCATGAGTGCTTAATAGCTAGGAACCACAATCTGTCATCTCCTCTAAGTAAGTCCCCTCCCCCTACAGTTAGAAACACACACAGAGAACACAGTTAACCCCTTGATCGCCCCCTAGTGTTAACCCCTTCCCCGCCAGTGAAATTTTTACAGTAATCTGTAAAAATATACAGCACTGATCGCTGTATAAATGCCAATGGTCCCAAAAATGTGTCAAAGTGTCCGATATAACGCCGCAATCCCAATAAAAATTTGCAGATCACCGCCATTACTAGTAAAAAAATAATAATAATAAAAATGCTATAAATCTATCCCCTATTTTGTAGACGCTATAACTTTTGTGCAAATCAATCAATATGAACTTATTGCGATTTTTTTTTTTTTTTGTACCAAAAATATGTAGAAGAATACATATCGGCCAAAACTGAGAAAAAATGTGCTTTTTTTTAAAAAGAAAATGGGGATATTTATTATAGCAAAAAGTACAAAATATTGTGGGTTTTTTTTTCAAAATTGTCACTTTTTTTTGTTGATAGCGCAAAAAATAAAAACCACAGAGATGATCAAATACAACCAAAAGAAAGCTCTATTTGTGGGAAAAAAAGCACGTCAATTTTGTTTGGGTGCAACGTCGCACGACCGCGCAATTGTCAGTTAAAGCGGCGCAGTGCCGAATCGCAAAAAATGGCCCGGTCATTCAGCAGCCAAATCTTCCAGGGCTGAAGTGGTTAATCACCACTGTTTTATTGTTTATTTTTTGCTAAATAAACAAAGACCGGAAAAAGAAAAAATATGTAATTGTTATAAAATTTTGCAAACAGATAATTTTTCTCCTTCACTGATGGGCACTTGTAGGGGGCACTGATAGGTGACATTGATGAGACACTGCTGGGCACAGATTGGCAGCATTGGTGGGCACAGATTGGCAGAAGTTCACTATCGGCTCTTTTCTCTTCTCCTCCACACACTGACAGCGCGAGAAGGAGCGGTGAATAGAGCCGGTAACCGGCTTCTGTTGACACAGCTGATCACATGGTGAAGAGCCGCTGATTGGTCTGTGTCAGCGGGCGCAATTACGGGAGACCGCCATACGATGGCCTGCCAGAAATGGACGACCATTCGGCTATAGCACGGTCGGCAAGTAGTTAACCTGTATCGCTCTATGGATTTTTTATATACTTAAACTTTTTTTTTTATGTATAAAAGAACAGGAAAAAGCACATCCTGACTTGAGTTCTTTAAAATATAGGTTTATTAGGTACATTGTGAGGGGTATGTAAATGATCTGATGTCATCTAAGGTCAGATGACTTTGCCATATTTCCCAGCATGCCTTGTCAGTCTCTCGCCTTCTATCTTTTCTCACTGGCTCGCCTGACAAACACCCCTCCAGGTTGTGGAGTGGGCTTCTTCTTGGCTTTCTTCTTCTCCTTATACTCCTCTGACAGCTTCACCCCCTACAGAAAGAAAAGCGAAAAAGTCAGCGACTCCAGCTTATAAAAATCAAAGTCATTGTAAAGGCTCAAGATTTTATTTTTTTTTGCCTTCATGCATTGTATGTTCTGCCGTGCCCCCAGCCCCTCTAAAACTTACCTGAGCCCCATCTCGATCCAGCAATGTGCAGGAGTGCCTCGGCTCTCCTGGGTCTCCCCCCTCCTCATTGGCTGAGACAGCAACGGTAGACATTGGCTCCCACTACTGTCAATCACAGCCAGTGAGCCAATGAGGAGAGGGGGGTGGGGCTGAGCCTCGCTCCGTGTGTGAATGGACACATAGAGCACGGCTCGGGTGAAAGCCAGCTTGGGTGCTGCCACAGCAAACTGCTTGCTGGGGGGCCATTGGGACGCCTGCCTTTACACACACATGAACTTTAATGGCGTCTTAGTCTGTAGGGTTCAGTATTGAGTTGGCCCAACCTTTGCATCTATAACAGCTTCTGGGAAGGCTGTCCACAAGGTTTAGGAGTGTTTCTATGGGAATGTTTGACCATTCTTCCAGAAGTGCATTTGTGAGGTCAGGCACTGATGTTGGACGAGAAGGCCTGGCTCGCAGTCTCAGCTCTAATTCATCCCAAAGGTGTTCTATCGGGTTGAGGTCAGGACTTTGTGCAGGCCAGTCAAGTTCCTCCACCCCAAACTCGCCCATCCATGTCTTTATGGACCTTGCTTTGTGCACTGGTGAGCAGTCATGTTGGAACAGGGAGGGGCCATCCCCAAACTTTTCCCACAAAGTTGGGAGCATGAAATTGTCCAAAATGTCTTGGTATGCTGACGCCTTAAGAGTTCCCCTCACTGGAACTAAGGGGTCAAGACCAACCCCTGAAAAACAACCCCACACCATAATCCCCCTCCACCAAATGATTTGGACCAGTGTACAAAGCAAGGTCCATAAAGACATGGATGAGCGAGCTCGGGGTGGAGGAACTTGACTGGCCTGCACCTCAACCTGATAGAATACCTTTGGGATGAATAATGCCCCGTACACACGGTCGGATTTTCCGACGGAAAATGTGTGATAGGACCTTGTTGTCGGAAATTCCGACCGTGTGTGGGCTCCATCACACATTTTCCACTGGAATTTCCGACACACAAAGTTTGAGAGCAGGATATAAAATTTTCTGACAACAAAATCCGTTGTCGGAAATTCCGATCGTGTGTACACAAATCCGACGCACAAAGTGCCACGCATGCTCAGAATAAATTAAGAGACGAAAGCTATCGGCTATTGCCCCGTATATAGTCCCGATGTACGTGTTTTACGTCACCGCGTTCAGAACGATCGGATTTTCCGACAACTTTGTGTGACCGTGTGTATGCAAGACAAGTTTGAGCCAACATCCGTCGGAAAAAATCCATGGATTTTGTTGTCGGATCAATGTCCGACCGTGTGTACAGGGCATTAGAGTGGAGGCTGTGAGCCAGGCCTTCTCTTCCACATCAGTGCCTGACCTCACAAATGCGCTTCTGGAAGAATGGTCAAACATTCCCATAGACACACTCCTAAACCTTGTGGACAGCCTTCCCAGAAGAGTTGAAGCTGTTATAGCTGCAAAGGGTGGGCCAACTCAATATTGAACCCTATGGACTAAGACTGGGATGCCATTAAAGTTCATGTGTGTGTAAAGGCAGGTGTCCCAATACTTTTGGTAAAATATTGTATAATATGCTTGTACAGTATATAGGGAGTAATTAGGATTACACACACATAGAGTTCACAATAACTTCACCCCACCATCATTATACTGATACGGCTTGTCTACAGGCCAGTAGATTTATAGAACTCCAGTTTTTGCACTTTTTTTTTTTTGTTCCGGATTCATGCGGCCTTTTTAGAAAAACATTTTCTTTATGTGAAGAACAAAAAACCAGCGCTGTCCCTTCTATGTTTTCTGACTGAGATCAAACAAAAGACTTTGTGCGGCAGCTGAATCTATTGATGCTGAATCTGGCTCAGCAGCTCGGTGGATTAGCGTTACACTCCCGTCATATCGATTGTCCAGAATAAAGTGAACGTTGTTGGGAAAGAAATATGTGGGCGGCCATTGGTGACCTCTGCTTCTGGAAATGCTGGTTTGGATGCTTTGAATTCAACATTAGTATAGAAAGCTGGGCAGCCATTATTTTAAGGATGCGTATACAGGCCATGCGTTCTGTATATTCTCTGTTAAATTTACTTACTTTTTGTCCCAATTGTGTGTATTTAAACCCAAAAATAATTATTTAACATACTACAGTTATTAGATGTGGTGGTTGCAATTTATTTTCTTTTTTTCTTTTTTGACATGCACTTTAAATTCAGGTGCAGCATGCTTTTTTGTGATTTAAGGCTACGTTTCCACTAGTGCGACTTGGGACTGCAAGTGGCAATAATGTGCCACTTTTGTGTTGGTCTGTCACATAAAATTCTAATAAAATATATTTACGTTTTTGGTTGTAACATGACAAAATGTGGGAAAATTTCAAAGGGGTATGAATACTTTTTCAAGGCACTGTAAATTCAAAGACTGCATTGCAAATACTTCCAAATTGCTTCACAAGCCCTGGCCAGAAGCAGAACGCAAACAGCTGTGTACACAAGCAACTGAAGCCTAATACGCGCGATCAGAAAATCGGATGAAAAATACCGCTTTTGAAGCGATCGCGTGATAATCTGATCGTTAGTACACAGCATTCGAAAGTCAATCGCGACCATTCATCTGAAATTATGCAAAAGGGACAAACACGAAATTTTTTAATCGTACGATACCAGATCGACTGATTTTCATTTAACCTCCCTGGCGGTATGATTCTTTCTGATT
Organism: Aquarana catesbeiana; assembly: GCA_037953035.1. Classification (NCBI taxonomy): domain Eukaryota; kingdom Metazoa; phylum Chordata; class Amphibia; order Anura; family Ranidae; genus Aquarana; species Aquarana catesbeiana. The sequence continues at coordinate 52,445 of JBBHAA010003301.1, forward strand.
TTAGGTGCTGAAAGCAGTACAATTATTTTGCATGGAAATTTGGTGTTTTATATTGTAGGCCTGTAATTCTTAACAATAACACACTTAAATCTGTCCAAACAAGAGTCTAGTAGATATCCCGGGTATGATAAAGTTTGAAACACAAAATCATAAATTATAATATAATAAAAAAAAAATAATAATTAAAAAAAATAAAAATAAATAGTAATAAAATAAATTTCCACACGATTCACTATCGCTCAATTCTGCAAGTGTTCTAATTTACTATCGCTGTTTTCTAGCTGGTCTAAAGCCATTTTTGACGTAAAGGGACACTTTTTGGTTGCTATGGACAATCTCCAGTTTCCAGGCAGAAAGAACAGTATATGCAATATAAAACTGCATGCAGGGCATGGGCCAGAGCACTGGGGACAAAAGGGATGTGAAATGATTTCATACAGTACTGTAATCTGTATGATTACAGTACTGTATGTGTTATGCTTTTTACATTTTTTTTAATTTGCCGCCAGGCTCCGCCCCCGTGCGTCGTGACGCTCGCAGGGAACGGAGCCTGGCACAGAGAGGCTTCGGAACAGGACACAGCCTGCGGACTCTGTGGGGGACATCGCAGGATCCCGGGGACAAGGTAAGTAAGGAGGCACCAGGATCCTGCAATGTAATCCCGAGTGTGGCTCGGGGTTACCGCTAATGGTCCTGAATTTTAACCCCGAGCCACACTCGGGAAAACCGCCAGGGAGGTTAATCAGCATAGTTTTCATCCTAAAAAAAAAAAAAAAATCAGAAGAGCAAAACCCTACGCATGCTCAGAAAATGAAATACAATACAATACATCACTTCCAAAGTTGTATTCTGTCGTACAAGAATTTTCGTAAGTTGAGTAACCTCTTCATTTTTTATATGAAACTAACAAGCAAAAAAAAAATGGCCGCTCATTCGTCCGATATTTTCATCGGGTGTGCGAGGCTTTAAACCTTATTGGACCAGAAGGAACACAAAGTCTCACCCCATCTTGCAGTGCCTAAAGCTTCGTACACACAAAAAGAATATCGAACAAATCATCATCTGTTTTTTTTTTTTTTTTTTGGCATGCTAGTCTCATATCAAATACAAATAGGTTACTAGAGTTACGAAAATTTTTGCAAGACAAAAATTGTTAGTTCTGTTATCGTAAGAGAAAAAAAGTTTTGTGTTAGTCCCTTCGGATTATTTCGAATGAACTGACATGATTGGCTCTCGAAAGCTGTGTACTAACGATCGCTCCGAAAGCGATATTTTTCATTCGATTTTCTCATTGTTTGTACTAGGCATAAGCTACTTTTGGGTTTCTGGGGAACTCTGGAAGACATCTGGTGGTAAATACATGTTTCCTGCTGCCAGTTTACAAGCTCTAAGATAAATACAGATACATGCTAAAAGGGACTTTACCTTTAGTGAAGTTGTCTATTAATAACTCTTCCTACCACGCCTGAGTGCAGCCATTGGGGAGAATACCTACTCTCCTCCCCGATCCAGTGATCCTTACTCTGACACGTTCCTGGGTGGCTTCTCTTTAAAGAGGAACTCCAGCCTTTCCCTCCCCGTAAAATGAGTTTTCCCCTGCTTACCTGATACTGTGTTTTGCACAATAAGGGAACTCCCCTATCCAGTGGATCCAGCGTTGACTGCGCCGCCATGTTGGTTCCTGACAGCTTCTGGCTCTTCCGGGTGCAGGCATGCTGGTCCCGCCCCCCTCTTCCTTACTGAATGGGACTGCACGTCATGTATCCCAGGAGGCACCAGGTCACCAGCGTCATCTGTTTAGGCAAATGCCAGAAGATAGGGGTGGGCTGAGGCTTTTACCAAGAAAAAAGTAAACAAATAAACAAAACAAAAAAACTAATATCTGTGCTGTGGAGGTGAAGCGTGATGTAGAAGAGGAGAGTGCTGCAGGAAGGCGAAGGTCCACTTTAAAAAGCCCGTGTGTGCTGTTGTATTGGTTAGCCTCACACTGCCAAACCACTGGAGGCTGTCAGGAGTACAGCGCTCCGATAAAATGAAAACAGCCATAGCATGCATGCACAGTGTGAAGAGGAGCCACCTGGGACCTTGTTGAAGAATATACTCCTGGATCAAGTAAAAAATTTTTTTTTTAGATGGACTGCAATCGGGGTGGTGGCGTTCAATAGGTTAATTGGTTGAACCAGATGGACTTGTGTCCTTTTTTCAACCTAACTATGTAACTAGTTTACTAAAGGTGAAGTTGTCCATGAAGGGTCCCTCAAAGAAGAGAGTGCTTACACTGGGTCGAGGAGGGGGTTTCATCTGTTCCAGGCAGCTGTTGAGCTGAGAGATCTGTACCCTGTATTCATCTAGCTGGACCTCCATCTTCTCCCGGCGTAGGCGTTCATACTCTAGTTGGGCCTCCAAGTCTTTTATCATCCTGGAGAGAAGGTTAGAAATATGAGACATGAACAGAAATGAAGTCCAGTATAAAAGACCGGTAACATGGTGTTCTAGGAAGACCATCCTGTCATAAATGTAATAGTCAGTGGTTTATTCCAGATTCATGTCCACATAGTGGAGGGTCTGTAGGCTTCATCAATATGTTGATGACATTATCTTTCCATACCATTCATTCATCTCCCACAAAAATGTCATTTTGCGTTCTCTCCCCCTCCTGGCTTTCCCTGCAAGTCTCCCAGCTTACTCAATCATTGCCTTTTTACAGCTTCTATCGATGGGCATTTGTTTGTGACATTTAGGTCTTGCATCCCCTACAAGACTTTAGGATTGCAAAATCCACGCAGGTCAGAAGGAAGTCAACTGCAGGTCAAATACACCTGTCAATGAATTATGAATGATCTAAGAAGCATCTCAAATTGAAGTGAAGGTAATGCCATAAACACAAGCCCAAAGCCATTGACACCAGGTCCTTATAATGGTGCATACCCACCAAGGAGGTCAAAGAAAAGTTCTGGAGGTTACAGATACACCCACATTTACTAGTGAACCGGGAAATCACTGACATATCTATACAAGCAGTAGGGATCTCAGAAGCTCCTTGTGGCTGGTTGTTTGCGACCTTAGAGACTTTGCTACATTAAGAACAAAAATGTAATATATTGCATTAAAGTGATTATAAATGATCACCTTGTAAGACAGCCCCATACAATTTAAAATAGGAATGAAAGGCATAATATTTGTGTATAGATATACAAACATTATAAATACATTTTTTTCCCTCCTTTTTTTTATAAGTGATCACATATCCTCTGTTCTCAGCTGCATAGAAGCTGGGGGGGAGGAGAAACAGCAGCACATTGATCTTCCCAGTGAAAGGCTGTGCAGCCTGGGGTGTGTCAGGACAAGCCTGATCATTGGAGGAGAGCAGGCTGGGTTCCCAGCACAGCTAGAAAACTGACTACAGTGTGTTCTCCTGCTTAGTGTGGTCAGTTTTTAATAGGAAAGCAGAGGGACTGGCAGGAACACCATGGATTTCACACAAAGGAAGCAATACAAAGAGAACAGGGGACTTTCTCATACAAGTACATGGTACAGCAGGCACATATCAGTAATATGAAATGTTGGGGTAACAAACGCTTTAAATGTGTCCTTAGATGTGATGGCTGCATCAGTTTTCTTTTTCAGGCCAAGTACATTTTCTGCAAGTGCAGAAAATACTCGTTGATCCTGCCAGAAACACAGTATTCTTATATATTTCTGAGCACTGAACTGAATTTTCAAACATTGTTATCAGCCTTCCAAAGGATATCCCATCATCCCAATATGCAGTTTAGTACGTCCAGCCTTCTGAGCTCTCTGTGTGAACTATAGAACCTTTCCTTTATGATCTCATGGAGATGAGATGTTCTGTAGTTCAAATCCTGAAGGAAACCTAGGATGACCATTCTGCTTTTCCATAAAAAAAAAGTGGAAGAGGGAGTGTTGTTACCCTAGGGCCAGGAAGTATGGTACTGGCAAGATTATCAGAAAAATTTAAAGGGAAAAAGACGAAAAAATGCCTACAAAAACTAATGTAGCCGCCACTAGATAGGTGCGTCTTATGTCGTTACTAATCAAAATTCGGACAACATTTTCATTATTTGGTTATATCCAAATTTCTGAATCACAATAGTAATGCATTTCAACAAATCCAAAATAAATTATAACCAAACAAATTATTTGAATTTGAAAATGATTTCGAATTTGAATTAAAAAATGAATTTGAATTTTAAATGGAAACATATTGCAATAAATACAGTAAGGTATAAAAGTGAAATAAGATGATGATTCCTACTTAGGCTGCTTTATAGGATAAAATAGAATTGAACAATAGAATAGAAAATAATAGAATAAAACAGAATAGAATAGAAAAAAGGACTATAATAAAATAAAACATAATAAACTAGAAAATAAGAGAATAGAATAGAACAGAATAGAATAGAAAATAAAGGAAAAGAATAGAGTAGAATAGAATTAGGGGGCTTCAGTAACCAAAACTGCAATGTTTATCCTCATGACACGTCACAGGAAGCACCCTCATGGCTAACAGAGGACAGAATTAGACTTGGGAAACTTAACATTAATAAATCATCAGGACCAGATGGCTTGCACCCGAGGGTACTTAGGTAACTCAGTTAAGTAATTGCTAGACCATTGTTCCTAATTTTTACTGACAGTCTACTGACTTCAATGGTACCAGCTGATTGGAGAAAAGCCAATGTAGCACCAATATTTAAAAAAGGGTCAAAATGCATCCCTGGGAATTACAGACCAGTTAGCCTAACATCAATAGTATGTAAGCTCTTGGAGGGGATGATAAGGTACTATATACAATATTTTAGTAATGAGAACGGTATCATTAGCAGTAATCAGCATGGATTCATGAAGAATCATTCTTGCCAAACCAATCTATTAATCTCCCCCCCTCCCGCCCCCAGATCTCATATTTAAGAGGTCCTGTCATGCTTTTTTTCTATTACAAGGGATGTTTACATTCCTTGTAATAGGAATAAAAGTGACACGATTTTTTTTTAAAAGAACAGTTTAAAAATAAAAGGTAAAATAAATAAGAAAAAAAATTCAACATTTTAAACGCGACTCGTCCTGCCAATCTTGCGTGCAGAAGCGAACACATATGTGAGTAGCACCCGCATATGAAAACAGTGTTCAAAACACACATGTGAGGTATCGCCGCGATCGGTAGAGTGAGAGCAATAATTCTAGCCCTGGACCTCCTCTGTAACTCAAAACATGCAACCTGTGGAATTTTTAAATGTCACCTACGGAGATTTTTAAGGGTAAAAGTTTGTCGCCATTCCACGAGCGGGCGCAACTTTGAGCCGTGACATGTTGGGTATCAATTTACTCGGCGTAACATCATCTTTCAAAATATAAAAAAAAATTGGGCTAACTTTACTTTTGTCTTATTTTTTAATTCAAAAAAGTGAATCTATTCCAAAAAAGTGCACTTGTAAGACCGCTGAGCAAATACGGTGTGACAGAAAGTATTGCAACGACCGCCATTTTATTCTCTAGGGTGTTAGAAAAAAGAATATATAATGTTTGGGGGTTCTAAGTAATTTTCTAGCAAAAAAAAAAAAAGTTTTTAACTTGTAAACACCAAATCTCAGAAAGAGGCTCGGTCCTTAAGTGGTTAAAGAAGAAAAGAAAGAAAGACAAAGGTTTTTTTTTTTTTCAAAATTTTAACGCTTTTTTCTTTTTTTTAGTTTGCAAAAAATAAAAAAAAAATAAAAAAACAGCAGTGATTAAATACCACCAATAGAAAGCTCTATTTGTGTGGAAAAATTTGTAAAATTTCATTTGGGTGCACCAGTGTTTCTCAACTCCAGTCCTCAAGTACCCCCAACAGGTCATGTTTTCAGGATTTGCCTCAGATGAATCGGCTGTGGTAATTACTAAGGCAGTGAAACTGATCAAATCACCTGTGCAAAATTATGGAAAGCCTGAAAACATGACCTGTTGGGTAGCCTTGAGGACTGGAGTTGAGAAACACTGGGGTACACTGTTGCATGACCGCACAATTGTCATTCAAAGTGTGAGAGCTGAAAGCTGAAAATTAGCCTGGGCAGCAAGAGGGTAAAAGCCAAGTGGTTAAAAATTATCTCCGCCCGTGGAAAAAAAAAAAAACGTATGTATACAGTATTTCACTTTCCACAGCACGAGTGAAGGCATCAAAAGTAACTCATACCGTTCCGATTCTTTCTGTTCTTTCTTTCTCTGAGTTTCCTCCTCCAAGATCCCACCTAGATGCTTATAATTGCTTTTAGCAATTTGCAGAAGACTTTCGAGTTCCTTCATCTTTTTGTGCGCTCTCACTGTAAGGAAGAGGACATGTCATAAAACATTTAGAGACCTGTCCCCACCCTGCGGCATTGAGAAAAACATATATGGTCTTCTTGGCTAACCACCTCAACACCACATCCCAAAATAGGAAATAGAAACAAAATGTAGAACGGCCAGGACTTTAAAGGTGTTGTAACCCCTCAGTTTAATTATCAGACCACATTCATTAGGTTAAAAGGAAATCTTTATTGTATACAACAATTCAAATTTATGACAACAAGGGTATAAATGTACCCCTTGTCAGAGATAAAAACACAGTAAATGACATATCAAAGCCCAAAATCACAAGGCACTCCGAAGGTAGAGACCCCTCCTTATGTACGTTACAAAATGTAATAGGACTGTAAGTATTATCATATGGCAAGATCATATCACACAAGTAGAGAGTGACTAATCCAGACGCGTTTCGCCTTTGTCGGCTTCTTCAAGGGCTTGAGGGGTGTGGTAGCAATGGGTTAAAATATAGATTGAGATTCAGGATTCAAACAGGGGGTCTCACTTCTTTGACAGATGTGACAGATCGATAAATAGATCAGATACTTGGTCCCCAAGCTACTCAGGGGAACAGGGGCAATTGGACTATCTCGGTACAATGTAGAGAGGTAAATTCAAATGTATACAAAAAATAGAAAATTAATTGATATAAAATTTATTAATACAAAATTAATGACACATAATAAGTAGTCAATTACAGGCGGTCCCCTACTTACAAACATCTGACTTACAAATGACTCCTACTTACAAACGAAGGGAGGCAACGGGAAGTGAGAGGAAATCTAGCCCCAGGAAGGGAAATTCTCTCCTATAAGAGTTATCATGGGGAAACTGATGCTTTATAACCAATAATTGTTTCCACAGCAACCCAAATTTTTCAAAATCCAATTGTCATTGGGACAGAAAGTGAAGTGAAATCTTCTGAACAGGGACACAGACAGCAAAACAAACATTACAGGGGTGATAACCCTTCCCTATGCTATCCAAAAAGCTTAAAAATATTTTTTTTTGGCTGGAGCTACACTTAAAAAATGTACCTGTTCCGACTTACAAACAGATTCAACTTAAGAACAAACCTACAAACCCCATCTTGTTTGTAACCCGGGGACCGCCTGTATAGATACAAAGCATGGTAACAATCCATGTATATCACCAGGATAATGATCTCCAAACAGTGAAGATCACAATGGGGTAGTTGATCACGGAAAGCATCTCAACTAGTTTTGTGGATTAATACTGCTTCGTCAGGAGAATATCTGTAATTTGATTGACAAGTGATCAATTAAAATACACTTGACAAAGTAATAACAACATTTAATACCAAGATATCAATAACAAATATAAATATAGGGGAGAAGAGCAGAGCTGCTTACTCAAGACCCTGGCATGCACAGGACGCAGGACGCCAACAGAGGGGTCCCCCGCGGCAACTAGGGGGGGGATTTATAAATCACTGGACTGGTATCTGAACTAATGGAATGAGGCAAATGGTATGGGTAAATTATGTGCTGGGGAGAAAAAAATTGGAAGTGCAAGGTTGTGAGTGAACAGATCGACAAACGAGCCAAAACACTAGAAGTTTGATGGATCAGGATATCCCATCGAATGGGGGAACCCCCAATGCCTCAGACATGGGAGGGGGATAAGGCACCAATCCCACTATTAAGTATATCAAAAAGATTCTAGCTTCAATAGCATATGTATATAATTCCAAAGGAAAGCAGGGATGAGCCGTAGTATCAGAAAGGCTTGGCATACATGAATCTGCAAAAGTTGTCCTCAGACACTACTGGTCACTGAGCACTAGTCCCTGGAGATGGTGTCCCTGTGTGGATAGCCTAGCAGGATTGGTGCCATTTCCCCTCCCCTTGTCTGGGGGGTTCCCCCATTCTGTGGGACATCCTGATCCATTAAACCCCTAATGTTTTGGCTCACCTCGTGATCTATCACATGAAGTAAGACCCCCTGTTTGGATCCTGAATCTCAATCTATTTTTTAACCCATTGCTATGCACCCCTCAAGCCCTTGAAGTAGCCAACAAAGGTGAAACGTGTCGGGATTAGTCACTCCCTCCTTGTGTGATATGATATTGCCGTATGATAATACTTACAGTCCTATTACATTTTGTAGCGTACTTAAGGAGGGGTCTCTACCTTCGGGGTGCCTTTTGGGCTTTGATATGTCATTTACTGTGTTTTTATCTCTGACAAGGGGTACATTTATACCCTTGTTGTCATAAATTTGAATTGTTGTATACAATAAAGATTTCCTTTTAACCTAATGAACGTGGTCTGATAATTAAACGGAAAGGTTACAACACCTTTAAAGTCCCAGCAGTTCTACATTTTTTTCTTTGCCCTGCAGCTCTTACTATACAGCCCTGGAGCCCCTGCAAGTAGTAGCCTGTTTTACCTTGCCTAGTGCCTACTCAGGCCAGAAAATTAAAGATATTCTTTAGACTGAGTTCTGGTAGTTACGTGGTTGGTTTTCCCATCCATCTACCCATCCCTTCTCACTTTTTATGTGTTTTTCCCTCTCTTATTCTCACAGCAAGATCTGTTATAAGAGATTATCGAATGTGTCACAAGTAACTTCTTAAGGGACTTTAGGGAGCACAAATGTGGAAGTAGTGATCTCCTAAGGGGCGGTTATAGCAGTGATCTTTAGCAGTCTCATATAATGTGTCTTCAGTCTTGGACTCACCAGTCTCCAACAGTTCCCTTGGCATGTTTGCAGTCTCTGACCATCTCCAGAAGCGCATTTGTGAGGTCAGGCACTGATGTTGGATGAGAAGGCCTGGCTTGCAGTCTCCACTCTAATTCATCCCAAAAGGTGTTCTTTCGGGTTGAGGTCAGGACTCTGTGCAGGCCAGTCAAGTTCCTCGACCCCAAACTCGCTCATCCATGTCTTTATGGACCTTGCTTTGTGCACTGGTCCAAATCATTTGGTGGAGGGGGGATTATGGTGTGGGGTTGTTTTTCAGGGGTTGGGCTTGTCCTCTTAGTTCCAGTGAAGGGAACTCTTAAGGTGTCAGCATACCAAGACATTTTGGACAATTTCATGCTCCCAACTTTGTGGGAACAGTTTGGGGATGGCCCCTTCCTGTTCCAACATGATTGCACACCAGTGCACAAAGCAAGGTCCATAAAGACGTGGATGAGCGAGTTTGGGGTGGAGGAACTTGACTGGCCTGCACAGAGTCCTGACCTCAACCCAATAGAACACCTTTGGGATGAATTAGAGTGGAGACTGTGAGCCAGGCCTTCTCATCCACATTGGTGCCTGACCTCACAAATGCGCTTCTGGAAGTATGGTCAAACATTCCCCAAGACACACTCCTAAACCTTGTGGACAGCCTTCCCAGAAGAGTTGAAGCTGTTATAGCTGCAAAGGGTGGACCAACTCAATATTGAACCCTACGGGTTAAGATTGGCATGCCATTTAACTTCATGTGCGTGTAAAGGCAGGCGTCCCAATACTTCTGGAAATATAATGCATGTACATGACATTTTACATGCTTTCTGTTGCTGCTTAGTGAGTCACATGCTTTTCTGATCTGTGTTCTGCCATTTCATCAACATCTGCCTTTTAGACATGCTTCATATTTTTCTTTGCGAATTTCCCAACTACATTGCAGGTTTCTTTATCACTGGGGCACACGTTCCATCTGAATGGCTGTGTAGAAGATACACAATTTCCTATACCTGTCCCTATATAGGTCATTGAAAAACTCCTGCAATCACACTGTAGGGGAGGAAATGGGCAGCACCTAAAAGGAAGGTGTACGTCTTTGCAGGACCATGGCTTTTCATATAAAATATCACTTTACATATTGAAGGTAAAGAGAAGTGTAGCTCTTGCCTGCTTTACAGCTTGAAGACCACTTTAAATTGATAAGAAAAATGGGAGATCCGGACAAGGGAAGGATCCACTACTGGGCCCCTATATATGGACCTTTTGGCACATCACAAGACCACCATAAATAAAATGACATGTTTTATTACAATCTGATTAACCACTTTTGGACTGTCCACCGTGGATTTACGTCGCTACTTTGACGTTAAATACCGTTGTTATGGCAGCAGATAGCTGCCATAACCCCGGTATTTTCTTCAACGGCGGGTGGTCCGCTTAGTGATAAAAACCGTTTCCATGGCAGATTTGCCACAAGATCACTTTTAATCGGCAGCGGGAGAGGTGCCCAGGACCTGTTTTTTTCTATTACAAGGGATGTTTACATTCCTTGTAATAGGAATAAAAGTGATCCAATTTTTTTTTTTTTTTATAAAGGGACAGTGTAAGAATAAAAAGTAAAATAAATAAGGAAAAAGAAAATTTAAGCGCCCGTCCTTCCGTACTCGCATGCATGCATAAGTGAACGCATATGTAAATGGTGCTCAAACCACACATGTGAGGTATCGCCGCAATCGTTAGAGCGAGAGCAATAATTTTAGCAAAAGATCTCCTCTGTAACTCAAAACTGGTAACCTGTAGAAATTTTTAAACGTCGCCTATGGAGATTTTTAAGTGTCAAAGTTTGACGCCATTCCACGAGCGGGCGCAATTTTGAAGTATGTCATGTTGGGTATCAATTTACTCGGCATAACATTATTTTTCACATTATAAAAAAAAAATTGGGCTACTGTTCTCTTTTTTTTTTTTTTATTCAATAAAGTGTATTTTTTTTTTTTAAATTGGGTTTGTAAGACCGTGCAAATACGGTGTGACATAAAGTATTGCAACAACCGCCATTTTATTCTCTAGGGTGTCTGAAAAAAAAATATATAATGTTTGGGGGATCTAAGTAATTTTCTAGCAAAAAAAAAAAAAAAAAGATTTTAACTTGCACACACCAAGTGTAAAAAATAGGCTTGGTCTTTAAGTGGTTAAAATATGAACAATACATAAAAATCAGGGCAAAATATGCCCACCAATAAAATAATTGCATATACCCTCTACTGCAAGGATATGCAATTAGCGGACCTCCATCTGTTGCAAAACTAAAAGTCCAATCATGCCTCTGCCTCTTGGTGTCATGCTTGGGGCTGTCAGAGTCTTGCTATGCCTCATGGGACATGTAGTGCTGCAACAGCAGGAGATCCGCTAATTACATATCCCTGCTCTACTGGATCGGTACACTATTAGCCTGGACCTATTGCACAAGCATAACGGTATTAGAGTATATGATACAAACAGGCTGTCCCAAATCCAAATGTCTGTCAATGCATTTCGCACACCTGGATTTGGAAAGCCTGTTTGTATCATATATACTGTAATACCATTATGCTTGTGCAATAGATCCAGGCTAAAAGTGTACCGATCCAGTAGAGGGTATATGCAATTATTTTGTTGGTGGGCATATTTTGCCTTAATTTGTATGTTCATATTGTTCATATTTTAATCAGATTGTAATAAAACATTTAATTTTATTTATGGTGGTCTCGTGATGTGCCAAAAGGTCCATATATAGGAGCCCGGTGGGGGATCTTTCCCTTGTCCAGATTTCACATTTTTCTTTTTGCCTTACAAATATTTGGATGTGGCATTTTGAAAATTTCCATTGTCACTTTAAATTGATATTAAAGGCAAATATAAATATATATATATATATATATATATATATATATATATATTTTTTTTTTTTTAAATAACAAACATGTTATATTTACCTGCTCTGTGCAATGGTTTTGCACAGAGCAGCCACAATCCTCCTCTTCTTGGGTCCCCCTCTGGCACTCCTAGCCCCTTCCTCCTGCTGAATGCCTCCAAAACAAGCAGCATGCAATGGGGGCACCCAAGCAGACTCGACCGAGCCGCAGCTCTGTGTGTCCATTCACACACAGAGCTGAGGCTCGGCCATGCACCCTGTCTCTTCTCATTGGCTTACTGACTGTGATTGACAGAAGCAGGATCCAATTGCTCAGCCAATGAAGGGGGAGAGTCCCCGGAGAGCCAAGGCTCTTGTGCACATAACTGGAGCTCAGGTAAGTATTTGGGGGGCTGCTGCACAGAGAGTGTTTTTTACCTTCATGCACAGAACGCATGAAGGTAAAAAGCCTTTAGAACCACTTTAAGTACCACTGAACTATTTGCTCTCATAACCAGCAGGATATATTAAGATCATTTGCTACTTTTTATAATAAAGTCAACTACCCTAGGTCTCGTCTCAGGGAATTTTTTGAAGCCACTTCAACTGCCTTCTTTCTCGACTACAGCTAGGCGGGAGCTTAATGCCCCCCTGACACTAGAGGCACTTGAATGGGCAGTGGTGGATTTCCCCAAACGGAAAGGCCTTGGGCCTTGATGGCTTACCACCTGAAACTTATAAACAATAAGGGGGGGGGTTCAGTTGCCCGAACTGGTGAAGGTTCTGAACTGGGCTCTTGAGACCTTTAAGTTCCCGGATTCTATGAATGATGCTTGTATCTTTGTGCTTCCATAGCCGGGCAATGATCTATCGGCTCCAGAGTCTTATCGTCCCATCTCGCTACTGAACTCGGACGTTAAGATTCTAGCTAGGGTTTTGGCAATAAGACTTAGTAAATCTCACTACTGAACTCGGACGTTAAGATTCTAGCTAGGGTTTTGGCAACAAGACTTAGTAAAGTGATGCAGGGACTGGTTCACCCAGATCAGTCCGGATTTATCCCTACTAGGTCTACGGCAATAAATTTAAGGAGACTTTTTTCTAAATATGCATTTACCATCTGATAACACTGGGAAACGAGCCATCCTGTCGCTCGATGCTGCTAAAGCTTTCAACAGCGTTGAGTGGACATACCTGTGGGAGGTCCTGGGGGCGTTTGGACTCGGCAACAGATTTATATGCTGGATCAAGCTACTTTATTCTGCCCCGAGGGCCTGCATGCAAATTAACGGTTCAGTTTCTGAATTTTTCCCATTGTTTAGGTGGACTCGCCAGGGGTGCCCCCTGTCCCCATTGCTGTTTGCCTTGGCCATCGAGCTATTGGCCGCAGCTATTAGGTAATCTGAGGCTATAAGTGGCTTTAATAGGGGAGCCCGGTGTGAGAAAATATCATTATACGCGGATGACGCGTTACTGTTTCTTGGGGGGCAACAGACAACTCCCTAATTCTCCCTTATGTCACTTATACAAACTTTTGGCTCATTCTCAGGATTTGTTATCAATTGGGACAAATCAATCATATTCCCTTTAGATGACCTCAGCCTGTCTGTACCAAGAGAATTACATTAAAATTGTATCCTCCTTTAAATATTTAGGAATACTGGTACATCCTAGGGTGGAAGATTACCTAAAATATAATATTTTTGTTCATTTTTTTTTAACTATTAATGGTGGTAATGAGCAATTTTTGTGGAACTGTAACATTGGGGCGGACAAATCGGACACCTATCTGACACTTTTTTGGGGAACCAGTGACATTATTTCAGTGATCAATGCTAAAAATATGCACTGTTACTGACGTTGGCTGGGAAGACACTGGCTGGGAAGGGGATTACAACAAGTGTAAAGAAGAGGCTCGGTCCTTAAGTGGTTAATGTCTAAACCGCTGGCAACAATAGTGAGTACACCCCTAAGTGAAAATGTCCAAATTGGGCCCAAAGTGTCAATATTTTGTGTGGCCGCCATTATTTTCCAGCACTGCCTTAACCCTCTTGGTAACAAAATAATGGCCACCGCCCACACCCATAACTGGCCTTCACAGTAAGGAGCACATGGAGGGCATATACATACAAGAAAAAGACAATTCCATAGCTCAACTCACCAACCAGTCTGCTGACCAACCAAATTAACCTGTCTAACCGTATGTTAAAGGCAGGGGTTTAGTTAGCACACATTTGCAAACGCATGTGAAAGCTGCAAGGCCTCGTCAAGGCACCCTGTATTACTTGCAGTCCTAACACTACAAATTTAAGGGGGCTGGGGGGGGCTAAGGCGGCCTCCTGGCTCACCTGTCTCACACCTATCCATTCAATGCATGTGCTTCCACTGTGGAGACACTTATAAATTTGTAGTGTTAGGACTGCAAGTAATACAGGGTGCCTTGACGAGGCCTTGCAGCTTTCACATGCGTTTGCAAATGTGTGCTAACTAAACCTCTGCTTTTAACATACGGTTAGACAGGTTAATTTGGTTGGTCAGCAGACTGGTTGGTGAGTTGAGCTATGGAATTGTCTTTTTCTTGTATGTACTTAACCCTCTTGGGCATGGAGTTCACCAGAGCTTCACAGGTTGCCACTGGAGTCTTCTTCCACTCCTCCATGATGACATCACGGAGCTGGTGGATGTTAGAGACCTTGCGCTCCTCCACCTTACGTTTAAGGATGCCTCACAGATGCTCAATAGAGTTTAGGTCTGGAGACATGCTTGACCAGTCCATCACCTTTACTCTCAGCTTCTTTAGCAAGGCAGTGGTCATCTTGGAGGTGTGTTTGGGGTCATTATCATGTTGGAATACTGCCCTGTGGCCCAGTCTTTGAAGGGAGGGGATCATGCTCTGCTTCAGTATGTCACAGTACATGTTGGCATTCATGGTTCCCTCAATGAACTGTAGCTCCCCAGTGCCGGCAGCACTCATGCAGCCCCAGACCATGACACTCCCACCACTGTGCTGGACTGTAGGCAACAATCTATGGCCTTAGTCTGCTTGTCTTCAGCAAACTGTTTGTGGGCTTTCTTGTGCATCATCTTTAGAAGAGGCTTCCTTCTGGGACGACAACCATGCAGATCAATTTGATGCCATGTGCGGCGTATGGTCTGAGCTCTGACAGGTTGACCCCCCCACCCCTTCAACCTCTGCAGCAATGCTGGCAGCACTCATACGTCTATTTCCCAAAGACAACCTCTGGATATGACGCTGAGCACGTGCACTCAACTTCTTTGGTCGACCATGGCGAGGCCTGTTCTGAGTGGAACCTGTCCTGTTTAACCGCTGTATGGTCTTGGCCACCGTGCTGCAGCACAGTTTCAAGGTCTTGGCAATCTTCTTATAGCCTAGGCCATCTTTATGTAGAGCAACAATTCTTTTTTTCAGATTCTCAGAGAGTTCTTTGCCATGAAGTGCCATGTTGAACTTCCAGTGACCAGTATGAGAGAGTGAGAGCGATAACACCAAATGTAACACACCTGCTCCCCATTCACACCTGAGACCTTGTAACACTAACGAGTCACATGACACCGTGGAGGGAAAATGGCTAATTGGGCCCAGTTTGGACATTTTCACTTAGGGGTGTACTCACTTTTGTTGCCAGCGGTTTAGACATTAATATTTGTATGTTGAGTTATTTTGAGGGGACAGCAAATTTACACTGTTATACAAGCTGTACACTCACTACTTTACATTGTAGCAAAGTGTCATTTCTTCAGTGTTGTCACATGAAAAGATAGAATAAAATATTTACAAAAATGTGAGGGGTGTACTCACTTTTGTGAGATACTATGTGTTTGTAGCGCTAACCCTGTAGGAGCGGATGATTTTAACAGGTCCTTTCTCCAAACAGTGCAGAGGCAGCCAGTCACATTGGGGTTGATTTACTGAAACTGGAGAGTGCAAAATCTGGTGCAGCTCTGCATGGCAGCCAATCAGCTTCTAACTTCAGTCTGTCCAACTAAGCTTTGACAAAAAAAAAAAAAAAACTGGAAGCTGATTGGTTTCTATGCAGAGCTGCACCAGATTTTGCACTCTCCAGTTTTAGTAAATCAACCCCACAGCACCAGTACTCTGGCTCACTGAACAGTCTAATGCCCTGTACACACAATCAGATTTTCTGACGGAAAAAGTGCGATCGGATTGTGTTGTCGGAAATTCTGATCGTGTGTGGGCTCCATCGGACTTTTTCCGTCGGAATTTCCGACACACAAAGTTTGAGAGCAGGATATAAAATTTTCCGACAACAAAATCCGATCGTGTGTACACAAACCCGATGCACAAAGTGCCACGCATGCTCAGAATAAATTAAGAGACGAAAGCTATTGGCCACTGCCCCGTTTATAGTCCCGACGTACGTGTTTTACGTCACTGCGTTCAGAACGATCGGATTTTCCGACAACTTTGTGCGACCGTGTGTATGCAAGACTAGTTTGAGCCAACATCCGTCGGAAAAAATCCATGGATTTTGTTTGTCGGAATGTCCGATCAATGTCCGACCGTGTGTACAGAGCATAAGGGGTTTCTTTTTTTTAATTTTTTTGCTTGTAGAACTTGTAACAGGTGAGGGAAAGAGGCGGTATGGGATACTCCAGAAATACTGACTTGTAACAGGAGGACACACTTCAGCAACACAAGACCCCTGGCTGCTCTAGGCCTCAGACTATTTATGTTCCACTCCAGCCACCTACTGGGCACACCTTCCCAGGGACTGGCTGCAGCATAATAAATATCCAAGCTGCCCATCTAAATCTTCCAGCCTTCTATGTTCTAGAAGCCTCTAGAAAGCAGGGGGAAGCAATCACACCTGCAGCCTGTGGGTCCTAGAACAGCCCAAAGAAATTGACAGCTGCTCCAATGATTACAAAGGAGCCAAAAAGAACTAAATTTCCCGAGCATCCAAGCAGCCTATCTAGGAGGGTGCTACATGTGATAAACGGCCCCTATCCTGGTCCTTTTGAAGCCGGGATACATACTGCGTGCCTGCTTCTTCTCGGCTGCACTAAGGTTCAAGTCGTCGTGTTGGTCGGTGCTCCCCTCTACTCCATGTCTTTCAAAGAATAAAGGATCATCTTCATTAAATTCTTCATCAGAGTCTTCCTCCACCACTCCTCCTCCCAGGAGTTTGACGGCGGCTAGCTGAGCAAATCTGGAAACAGAAAAAAAAACAGATGTTCATAAAACATTAGAGGTGGATATCAAAAAAAAAAAAAAAAACTAAACATTATATCTATTAATCCTTTCATTGATTTATCAGTAGCAGAAAATTCTGCAGCATTTTATGGATTGATCAGAACATTGCACACACTTTTAAGGGCTGACTGTTTATATCCAGTGTCTGAGCTGTAATAAAATGAGCGTACTATAAAATAATCCACCGGGGGGCCTCGTAACGCTCTATTACATGCGGTGAATCATACCTAGCAGTTTCACTCAGTGATTCACACTTCCTTATGACACTAAAGCTACAAACCTCTCCTGCACACATTGCCACATACTTCTGTATTACACACGTTTTCTCTCACCCTCTTTCTCATACCTATGCATTGCAAGCAATTCCTCATACATGTGATAAAATCCGCAATTCTTCATACCTCTCTATCACATACCGGAGTTCATTTACTAAAACTGGAGAGTGCAAAATCTGGGGCAACTGTGCATGGTAGCCAATCAGCTTCTAACTTCAGCTTGTTCAATTAACCACTTAAGGACCGGAAGGATTTGCCCCCCTTCCTGACCAGGCCATTTTTTGCGATACGTACACTGCGTCGCTTTAACTGACAATTGCGCGGTCGTGCGACGCTGTACCCAAACAAAATTGACATCCTTTTATTCCCACAAATAGAGCTTTCTTTTGGTGGTATTTGATCACCTCTGCGGTTTTTATTTTTTTGCGCTATAAACAAAAAAAAAAGCGACAATTTTGAAAAAAAAAAAGCAATATTTTTTTACTTTTTGCAATAATAAATATCCAAAAAAAAAAAAATGTAAAAAAAAACTAAACTTCTTCAGTTTAGGCTCATATGTATTCTTCTACATATTTTTGGTAAAAAAAAAATTGCAATAAGTGTATATTGATTGGTTTATCCCCTACAAAATAGGGGATAGATTTATGGCATTTTTATTATTTTTTTTTTATTAGTAATGTCGGTGATCAGCAATTTGTAGCTGCGACATTGCGGCGGACAGATCGGACACTTTTGACACTTTTTTGGGACTAGTGATATTTATACAGCAATCAGAGCTAAAAATAGCCACTGAATACTGTATAAATGTCACTGGCAGGGAAGGGGTTAACACTAGGGGGGCGATCAAGGGGTTAAGTGTGTTCCCTAGGGAGGTGTTTCTAACTGTGGGGGAGGGGACTGACAGGGAGTAGAGAGAGATCGCTGTTCCTGATCACTAGAAACAGCAGATCTTTCTCTACTTCCCTGACATCATGGGGATCTGTCTGTTTACATTGACATCCCGCTTCTGGCTCTCTGAGGAGCGATCGTGGGTCACCAGCAGATATCGCGGCCGCTGGCCACGCGCATCGGCTCCAACGGTGCACACGCACCCCCTATAGTCCTTAAAGCGTCCGCCGTACACCTACATCGATTTACACAGGTAAGCCAACCTGACGCCGTATAACAACGGCGGCTGGTCGGCAAGTAGTTTAGCATTGACATAAACCTGGAAGCTGATTTTGCACTCTCCACACAATGTCTCCTACCCATCACACACCGTGTCTCCTACCCATCACACACCGTGTCTCATACCCATCACACACCGTGTCTCCTACCCATCACACACCGTGTCTCCTACCCATCACACACAGTGTCTCATACCCATCACACACCGTGTCTCATACCCATCACACACAATGTCTCCTACCCATCACACACCGTGTCTCATACCCATCACACACCGTGTCTCATACCCATCACACACAATGTCTCATACCCATCACACACAATGTCTCATACCCATCAAACACAATGTCTCATACCCTTCACACACAATGTCTCATACCCATCACACACAATGTCTCATACCCATCACACACCGTGTCTCATACCCATCACACACCGTGTCTCATACCCATCACACACCGTGTCTCATACCCATCACACACCGTGTCTCATACCCATCACACACCGTGTCTCATACCCATCACACACAATGTCTCATACCCATCACACACCGTGTCTCATACCCATCACACACAATGTCTCATACCCATCACACACAGTGTCTCATACCCATCACACACCGTGTCTCCTACCCATCACACACAGTGTCTCATACCCATCACACACAATGTCTCCTACCCATCACACACCGTGTCTCATACCCATCACACACAATGTCTCATACCCATCACACACAATGTCTCATACCCATCACACACAATGTCTCATACCCATCACACACAATGTCTCATGCCCATCACACACCGTGTCTCATGCCCATCACACACCGTGTCTCATACCCATCACACACCGTGTCTCATACCCATCACACACAATGTCTCATACCCATCACACACAGTGTCTCATACCCATCACACACCGTGTCTCATACCCATCACACACCGTGTCTCATACCCATCACACACCGTGTCTCATACCCATCACACACAATGTCTCATACCCATCACACACAATGTCTCATACCCATCAAACACAATGTCTCATACCCTTCACACACAATGTCTCATACCCATCACACACAATGTCTCATACCCATCACACACCGTGTCTCATACCCATCACACACCGTGTCTCATACCCATCACACACCATGTCTCATACCCATCACACACCGTGTCTCATACCCATCACACACCGTGTCTCATACCCATCACACACAATGTCTCATACCCATCACACACCATGTCTCATACCCATCACACACCATGTCTCATACCCATCACACACCATGTCTCATACCCATCACACACAATGTCTCATACCCATCACACACAATGTCTCCTACCCATCACACACAGTGTCTCATACCCATCACACACAGTGTCTCATACCCATCAAACACAATGTCTCCTACCCATCACACACCGTGTCTCATACCCATCACACACAGTGTCTCATACCCATCACACACAGTGTCTCATACCCATCACACACAATGTCTCATACCCATCACACACAATGTCTCATACCCATCACACACAATGTCTCCTACCCATCACACACAGTGTCTCCTACCCATCACACACAGTGTCTCCTACCCATCACACACAGTGTCTCATACCCATCACACACCGTGTCTCATACCCATCACACACCGTGTCTCATACCCATCACACACAATGTCTCATACCCATCACACACAATGTCTCATACCCATCACACACAATGTCTCCTACCCATCACACACAGTGTCTCATACCCATCACACACAATGTCTCATACCCATCAAACACAATGTCTCCTACCCATCACACACCGTATCACATACCCATCACACACAGTGTCTCATACCCATCACACACAGTGTCTCATACCCATCACACACAATGTCTCATACCCATCACACACAATGTCTCATACCCATCACACACAATGTCTCCTACCCATCACACACAGTGTCTCCTACCCATCACACACAGTGTCTCCTACCCATCACACACAGTGTCTCATACCCATCACACACCGTGTCTCATACCCATCACACACCGTGTCTCATACCCATCACACACAATGTCTCATACCCATCACACACAGTGTCTCATACCCATCACACACAGTGTCTCATACCCATCACACACCGTGTCTCATACCCATCACACACCGTGTCTCATACCCATCACACACCGTGTCTCATACCCATCACACACCGTGTCTCATACCCATCACACACAGTGTCTCATACCCATCACACACAATGTCTCATACCCATCACACACAATGTCTCATACCCATCACACACCGTGTCTCATACCCATCACACACCGTGTCTCATACCCATCACACACCGTGTCTCATACCCATCACACACCGTGTCTCATACCCATCACACACCATGTCTCATACCCATCACACACAATGTCTCATACCCATCACACACAATGTCTCCTACCCATCACACACAGTGTCTCATACCCATCACACACAATGTCTCATACCCATCAAACACAATGTCTCCTACCCATCACACACCGTGTCTCCTACCCATCACACACCGTGTCTCATACCCATCACACACAGTGTCTCATACCCATCACACACAGTGTCTCATACCCATCACACACAATGTCTCATACCCATCACACACCGTGTCTCATACCCATCACACACAATGTCTCCTACCCATCACACACAGTGTCTCCTACCCATCACACACAGTGTCTCCTACCCATCACACACAGTGTCTCATACCCATCACACACCGTGTCTCATACCCATCACACACCGTGTCTCATACCCATCACACACAATGTCTCATACCCATCACACACAGTGTCTCATACCCATCACACACCGTGTCTCATACCCATCACACACAATGTCTCATACCCATCACACACAGTGTCTCATACCCATCACACACCGTGTCTCATACCCATCACACACCGTGTCTCATACCCATCACACACAGTGTCTCATACCCATCACACACCGTGTCTCATACCCATCACACACCGTGTCTCATACCCATCACACACAGTGTCTCATACAAATCACACACAATGTCTCATACCCATCACACACCGTGTCTCATACCCATCACACACCGTGTCTCATACCCATCACACACCGTGTCTCATACCCATCACACATCGTGTCTCATACCCATCACACACCGTGTCTCATACCCATCACACACCGTGTCTCATACCCATCACACACAGTGTCTCATACCCATCACACACAATGTCTCATACCCATCACACACCGTGTCTCATACCCATCACACACCGTGTCTCATACCCATCACACACCATGTCTCATACCCATCACACACAATGTCTCATACCCATCACACACAATGTCTCCTACCCATCACACACAGTGTCTCATACCCATCACACACAATGTCTCATACCCATCAAACACAATGTCTCCTACCCATCACACACCGTGTCTCATACCCATCACACACAGTGTCTCATACCCATCACACACAATGTCTCATACCCATCACACACAATGTCTCCTACCCATCACACACAGTGTCTCCTACCCATCACACACAGTGTCTCCTACCCATCACACACAGTGTCTCCTACCCATCACACACAGTGTCTCCTACCCATCACACACCGTGTCTCATACCCATCACACACCGTGTCTCATACCCATCACACACAATGTCTCCTACCCATCACACACAGTGTCTCCTACCCATCACACACCGTGTCTCATACCCATCACACACCGTGTCTCATACCCATCACACACCGTGTCTCATACCCATCACACACAGTGTCTCATACCCATCACACACCGTGTCTCATACCCATCACACACCGTGTCTCATACCCATCACACACAATGTCTCATACCCATCACACACCGTGTCTCATACCCATCACACACCGTGTCTCATACCCATCACACACCGTGTCTCATACCCATCACACACCGTGTCTCATACCCATCACACACCGTGTCTCATACCCATCACACACCGTGTCTCATACCCATCACACACCGTGTCTCATACCCATCACACACCGTGTCTCATACCCATCACACACCATGTCTCATACCCATCACACACCATGTCTCATACCCATCACACACAGTGTCTCCTACCCATCACACACAGTGTCTCATACCCATCACACACAATGTCTCATACCCATCAAACACAATGTCTCCTACCCATCACACACCGTGTCTCATACCCATCACACACAGTGTCTCATACCCATCACACACAGTGTCTCATACCCATCACACACAGTGTCTCATACCCATCACACACAATGTCTCATACCCATCACACACAATGTCTCATACCCATCACACACCGTGTCTCATACCCATCACACACAGTGTCTCCTACCCATCACACACAGTGTCTCATACCCATCACACACAGTGTCTCATACCCATCACACACCGTGTCTCATACCCATCACACACCGTGTCTCATACCCATCACACACAATGTCTCATACCCATCACACACAGTGTCTCATACCCATCACACACCGTGTCTCCTACCCATCACACACAATGTCTCATACCCATCACACACAATGTCTCCTACCCATCACACACAGTGTCTCCTACCCATCACACACAGTGTCTCCTACCCATCACACACAGTGTCTCATACCCATCACACACCGTGTCTCATACCCATCACACACCGTGTCTCATACCCATCACACACAGTGTCTCATACCCATCACACACAGTGTCTCATACCCATCACACACAGTGTCTCATACCCATCACACACAGTGTCTCCTACCCATCACACACAGTGTCTCCTACCCATCACACACAGTGTCTCATACCCATCACACACCGTGTCTCATACCCATCACACACAGTGTCTCATACCCATCACACACAGTGTCTCATACCCATCACACACAGTGTCTCATACCCATCACACACAATGTCTCATACCCATCACACACCGTGTCTCATACCCATCACACACAATGTCTCCTACCCATCACACACAGTGTCTCCTACCCATCACACACAGTGTCTCCTACCCATCACACACAGTGTCTCATACCCATCACACACCGTGTCTCATACCCATCACACACCATGTCTCATACCCATCACACACAGTGTCTCATACCCATCACACACAGTGTCCTCATACCCATCACACACCGTGTCTCATACCCATCACACACAATGTCTCATACCCATCACACACAGTGTCTCATACCCATCACACACCGTGTCTCATACCCATCACACACCGTGTCTCATACCCATCACACATCGTGTCTCATACCCATCACACACCGTGTCTCATACCCATCACACACCGTGTCTCATACCCATCACACACAGTGTCTCATACCCATCACACACAATGTCTCATACCCATCACACACCGTGTCTCATACCCATCACACACAATGTCTCATACCCATCACACACAATGTCTCATACCCATCACACACAATGTCTCATACCCATCACACACAATGTCTCCTACCCATCACACACAGTGTCTCATACCCATCACACACAATGTCTCATACCCATCAAACACAATGTCTCCTACCCATCACACACCGTGTCTCATACCCATCACACACAGTGTCTCATACCCATCACACACCGTGTCTCATACCCATCACACACAATGTCTCCTACCCATCACACACAGTGTCTCCTACCCATCACACACAGTGTCTCCTACCCATCACACACAGTGTCTCATACCCATCACACACCGTGTCTCATACCCATCACACACCGTGTCTCATACCCATCACACACAATGTCTCCTACCCATCACACACAGTGTCTCATACCCATCACACACAATGTCTCATACCCATCACACACAGTGTCTCATACCCATCACACACCGTGTCTCATACCCATCACACACCGTGTCTCATACCCATCACACACCGTGTCTCATACCCATCACACACCGTGTCTCATACCCATCACACACAGTGTCTCATACCCATCACACACAATGTCTCATACCCATCACACACCGTGTCTCATACCCATCACACACAATGTCTCATACCCATCACACACAATGTCTCATACCCATCACACACAATGTCTCATACCCATCACACACAATGTCTCCCACCCATCACACACAGTGTCTCATACCCATCACACACAATGTCTCATACCCATCAAACACAATGTCTCCTACCCATCACACACCGTGTCTCATACCCATCACACACAGTGTCTCATACCCATCACACACAATGTCTCATACCCATCACACACCGTGTCTCATACCCATCACACACAATGTCTCCTACCCATCACACACAGTGTCTCCTACCCATCACACACAGTGTCTCCTACCCATCACACACAGTGTCTCATACCCATCACACACCGTGTCTCATACCCATCACACACCGTGTCTCATACCCATCACACACAATGTCTCCTACCCATCACACACAGTGTCTCATACCCATCACACACAATGTCTCATACCCATCACACACAGTGTCTCATACCCATCACACACCGTGTCTCATACCCATCACACACAGTGTCTCATACCCATCACACACAATGTCTCATACCCATCACACACCGTGTCTCATACCCATCACACACAATGTCTCATACCCATCACACACAGTGTCTCATACCCATCACACACAATGTCTCATACCCATCACACACAATGTCTCCCTACCCATCACACACAGTGTCTCATACCCATCACACACAATGTCTCATACCCATCAAACACAATGTCTCCTACCCATCACACACCGTGTCTCATACCCATCACACACAGTGTCTCATACCCATCACACACAATGTCTCATACCCATCACACACCGTGTCTCATACCCATCACACACAGTGTCTCATACCCATCACACACAATGTCTCCTACCCATCACACACCGTGTCTCATACCCATCACACACAGTGTCTCATACCCATCACACACCGTGTCTCATACCCATCACACACAATGTCTCCTACCCATCACACACAGTGTCTCCTACCCATCACACACAGTGTCTCCTACCCATCACACACAGTGTCTCATACCCATCACACACCATTCTCATACCCATCACACACCGTGTCTCATACCCATCACACACAATGTCTCCTACCCATCACACACAGTGTCTCATACCCATCACACACAATGTCTCATACCCATCACACACAGTGTCTCATACCCATCACACACCGTGTCTCATACCCATCACACACCGTGTCTCATACCCATCACACACCGTGTCTCATACCCATCACACACAGTGTCTCATACCCATCACACACAATGTCTCATACCCATCACACACCGTGTCTCATACCCATCACACACAATGTCTCATACCCATCACACACAATGTCTCATACCCATCACACACAATGTCTCATACCCATCACACACAATGTCTCCCACCCATCACACACAGTGTCTCATACCCATCACACACAATGTCTCATACCCATCAAACACAATGTCTCCTACCCATCACACACCGTGTCTCATACCCATCACACACAGTGTCTCATACCCATCACACACAATGTCTCATACCCATCACACACCGTGTCTCATACCCATCACACACAATGTCTCCTACCCATCACACACAGTGTCTCCTACCCATCACACACAGTGTCTCCTACCCATCACACACAGTGTCTCCTACCCATCACACACAGTGTCTCATACCCATCACACACCGTGTCTCATACCCATCACACACCGTGTCTCATACCCATCACACACAATGTCTCCTACCCATCACACACAGTGTCTCATACCCATCACACACAATGTCTCATACCCATCACACACAGTGTCTCATACCCATCACACACCGTGTCTCATACCCATCACACACAGTGTCTCATACCCATCACACACAATGTCTCATACCCATCACACACCGTGTCTCATACCCATCACACACAATGTCTCATACCCATCACACACAATGTCTCCTACCCATCACACACAGTGTCTCCTACCCATCACACACAGTGTCTCATACCCATCACACACACGTGTCTCATACCCATCACACACAGTGTCTCATACCCATCACACACAATGTCTCATACCCATCACACACAATGTCTCCTACCCATCACACACAGTGTCTCATACCCATCACACACAATGTCTCATACCCATCAAACACAATGTCTCCTACCCATCACACACCGTGTCTCATACCCATCACACACAGTGTCTCATACCCATCACACACAGTGTCTCATACCCATCACACACCGTGTCTCATACCCATCACACACAGTGTCTCATACCCATCACACACAATGTCTCCTACCCATCACACACCGTGTCTCATACCCATCACACACAGTGTCTCATACCCATCACACACCGTGTCTCATACCCATCACACACAATGTCTCCTACCCATCACACACAGTGTCTCCTACCCATCACACACAGTGTCTCCTACCCATCACACACAGTGTCTCATACCCATCACACACCGTGTCTCATACCCATCACACACCGTGTCTCATACCCATCACACACAATGTCTCCTACCCATCACACACAGTGTCTCATACCCATCACACACAATGTCTCATACCCATCACACACAGTGTCTCATACCCATCACACACCGTGTCTCATACCCATCACACACCGTGTCTCATACCCATCACACACCGTGTCTCATACCCATCACACACCGTGTCTCATACCCATCACACACAGTGTCTCATACCCATCACACACAATGTCTCATACCCATCACACACCGTGTCTCATACCCATCACACACAATGTCTCATACCCATCACACACAATGTCTCATACCCATCACACACAATGTCTCATACCCATCACACACAATGTCTCCCACCCATCACACACAGTGTCTCATACCCATCACACACAATGTCTCATACCCATCAAACACAATGTCTCCTACCCATCACACACCGTGTCTCATACCCATCACACACAGTGTCTCATACCCATCACACACAATGTCTCATACCATCACACACCGTGTCTCATACCCATCACACACAATGTCTCCTACCCATCACACACAGTGTCTCCTACCCATCACACACAGTGTCTCCTACCCATCACACACAGTGTCTCATACCCATCACACACCGTGTCTCATACCCATCACACACCGGTGTCTCATACCCATCACACACAATGTCTCCTACCCATCACACACAGTGTCCTCATACCCATCACACACAATGTCTCATACCCATCACACACAGTGTCTCATACCCATCACACACCGTGTCTCATACCCATCACACACAGTGTCTCATACCCATCACACACAATGTCTCATACCCATCACACACCGTGTCTCATACCCATCACACACAATGTCTCATACCCATCACACACAATGTCTCCTACCCATCACACACAGTGTCTCCTACCCATCACACACAGTGTCTCATACCCATCACACACAACGTGTCTCATACCCATCACACACAGTGTCTCATACCCATCACACACAATGTCTCATACCCATCACACACAATGTCTCCTACCCATCACACACAGTGTCTCATACCCATCACACACAATGTCTCATACCCATCAAACACAATGTCTCCTACCCATCACACACCGTGTCTCATACCCATCACACACAGTGTCTCATACCCATCACACACAATGTCTCATACCCATCACACACCGTGTCTCATACCCATCACACAC
>JBBHAA010003302.1:0-40425 GCA_037953035.1 Aquarana catesbeiana
TAAAGAATGAGGAAGGACATCTGGTTACAAAGGATGGGGAGATGGCAAAGGTATTGAATTTATTCTTCTCCTCAGTCTTCACGAGTGAATCGGGGGGCTTCAGTAACCAAAACTGCAGTGTTTATCCTCATGACACAACACAGGAAGCACCTCCATGGTTATCAGAGGACAGAATTAAAATTAGACTTGAGAAACTTAACATTAATAAATCACCGGGACCAGATGGCTTGCATCCGAGGGTACTTAGGGAACTCAGTCAGGTGATTGCCAGACCGTTGTTCCTAATTTTTACAGACAGTCTATTGACTGGAATGGTACCAGCTGATTGGAGAAAAGCCAATGTAGCACCAATATTTAAAAAGGGCCCAAAATACATCCCTGGGAATTACAGACCAGTTAGCCTAACATCAATAGTATGTAAACTCTTGGAGGGGATGATAAGGGACTATATACAAGATTTTAGTAATAAGAATGATATCATTAGCAGTAATCAGCATGGATTCATGAAGAATCGTTCTTGCCAAACCAATCTATTAACCTTCTATGAGGAGGTGAGTTGCCATCTAGATAAAGGAAGGCCCGTAGACGTGGTGTATCTGGATTGTACAAAAGCATTTGACACAGTTCCCCATAAACGTTTACTGTACAAAATAAGGTGCGTTGGCATGGACCATAGGGTGAGTACATGGATTGAAAACTGGCTACAAGGGCGAGTTCAGAGGGTGGTGATAAATGGGGAGTACTCAGAATGGTCAGGGGTGGGTAGTGGGGTTCCCCAGGGTTCTGTGCTGGGACCAATCCTATTTAATTTGTTCATAAACGACCTGGAGGATGGGATAAACAGTTCAATCTCTGTATTTGCAGACGATACTAAGCTAAGCAGGGCAATAACTTCTCCGCAGGATGTGGAAATCTTGCAAAAAGATCTGAACAAATGAATGGGGGAGGGGCGACTACATGGCAAATGAGGTTCAATGTAGAAAAATGTAAAATAATGCATTTGGGTGGCAAAAATCTGAATGCAATCTATAGACTGGGGGGAGAACCTCTGGGGGGATCTAGGATGGAAAAGGACCTGGGGGTCCTAGTAGATGATAGGCTCAGCAATGACATGCAATGCCAAGCTGCTGCTAACAAAGCAAACAGAATATTGGCATTAAAAAGGGATCAACTCCAGAGATAAAACGATAATTCTCCCGCTCTACAAGACTCTGGTCCGGCCGCACCTGGAGTATGCTGTCCAGTTCTGGGCACCAGTCCTCAGGAAGGATGTACTGGAAATGGAGCGACTACAAAGAAGGGCAACAAAGCTAATAAAGGGTCTGGAGGATCTTAGTTATGAGGAAAGGTTGTGAGCTCTGAACTTATTCTCTCTGGAGAAGAGACGCTTGAGAGGGGATATGATTTCATTATATAAATACCGGACTGGTGACCCCACAATATACAAATACCGGACTGGTGACCCCACAATATATAAATACCGGACTGGTGACCCCACAATATATAAATACCGGACTGGTGACCCCACAATATATAAATACCGGACTGGTGACCCCACAATATATAAATACCGGACTGGTGACCCCACAATATACAAATACCGGACTGGTGACCCCACAATATACAAATACCGGACTGGTGACCCCACAATATACAAATACCGGACTGGTGACCCCACAATATATAAATACTGGACTGGTGACCCCACAATATATAAATACCGGACTGGTGACCCCACAATATACAAATACCGGACTGGTGACCCCACAATAGAAATAAAACTTTATCGCATAAGAGAGTTTTTAACAAGACTCGTGGCCACTCATTAAAATTAGAAGAAAAGAGGTTTAACCTTAAAACTACGTAGAGGGTTCTTTACTGTAAGAGCGGCAAGGATGTGGAATTCCCTTCCACAGGCGGTGGTCTCAGCGGGGAGCATTGATAGCTTCAAGAAACTATTAGATAATCACCTGAATGACCACAACATACAGGGATATACAATGTAATACTGACATATAATCACACAACATACAGGATATACAATATAATACTGACATATAATCACACACATAGGTTGGACTTGATGGACTTGTGTCTTTTGCCACCTCACCTATTATGTAACTATGTAAGAGAACTTTACCATGTTGGTGGAGAACATCAATCCTGGAAGAGGGAAAAGTCGCTGTGACGGGAGGGCCCGTGGAACTCAGAATCCCTTGGAAAGTAGGGGATGCCCTTGTTTCAGCTCCCCATACACCTCTTATGTCTAAGTCACCCTGTGCTATCCTGGCACAGGGTGAGTGAGAAAATATATCTTGGATTACTTAAAATGGGACAGTAATATTTGTCCACAATATCTCCCAGGATGTATGTAGAGACTATTATTGTTTGTTTTGATTCTGAACTCAACCTGTTAATTGAGTGAGCTGATCACATTAGCCTTCAGGACTGGCTAGGAGACGGAGTCTGGCTTACCACAGGTTCTAAGGGTATTCCACACATTGTTGTTTGTTCTAATTAACCCTGTGTTGATGTTTATGGTAATGTGTATTGAATAGTCACCTAGTCTGGGTAAATGATTTAGTAAACTAGCTCATGTTAATTAGGTTACAGTTGTATTGTTAGAGGAGGTTCCAACGGCATATAAAGTCTTGTCATTTTGATTCTAAATAATATAGTCCATGTTAGCAGTGAAGCAAGTGTCGCCTTGTTTTGTGCTCAGAGAGGTTGGGATATCTGTATCCAGACTGGGAGGAAGTGGTATATGACGGAAGCACACAAGTGGAGTGTGGGACGTTCCGTGACAGTCACCATAAAATCTTCCCTCTTGAGTCAGTGAAGCAGATGAATGAAGTGGAAGTGGTAGAGGAGGAAAGGCCTAGATCCAGGTGAGGAGATCCCAGAGAGTAACCATTCTCTGCTAACACCACAGGATTCCTGTACCTGGAGATGAGCCTCTTCCACATGCAGGTATACCTAAATTACAAGGTGTACCCATCCAGCATCCTCCACCTGCAATGTGCTTGGGTGGATGGACTGCTCCCTCACATTCTGATGCAACTACAAAGTGTTTGGGAAGCTGCGGCCCCAAGCCTGTAAGGCAGAAGACTTGGTCCCACCCAATGCTGGGAAAGGCTCTGATGAAGAGTTAGACTGTAATAATCAGAGAACAGGATTCTGGGTTACAGCTGTGGGCTCCTTCAGTGGGTATGGAGTAGACATCCCTTAACCATTTGCCAAGTGTGAACTGGAGTCCCCGAATATGGCAGGACTGTCCCCTCTGTGTCTACAAACAGGAATGCTGTGACCACACAGCAATAAAGGAAACAGAAAGCTCATAGTAGGAGGCAAGGCCTCAGGTACTCACAAAACCCTGACAGCCCGTGAGGGTCGGATGGCCAGAGATGACCAAGGCCACTGCAGACAGACAACAGGAACAAACCAAGGATCAGTTTCTTCTGGCTCTTTACAAATCTGAATGGTGGGAAAGAAAGCATGTGACCTTTCACCCAGCGGATGACCTCTGTGATCGTCCCCCAGTATTAACCCCTTCTGTGGTAGGAAATCAGGGGAAGTGGACATTGTTAAGGTTTCCAGTGATATGAAGGAACGAGGAATCTACAGTTGCTTGGCCAGAATGGCCTTCGCATATAGAGCGAGCCTCATAGACAGGACAAGTGCTGAGGCAAGGCCAGTGGCCCTGGACCTAGAGAGCGCTTCGTGACTAACTTGTAAGAAAAGCTCCTAATGCAGAAGAAGCCAGTGTCCGAGAGGTCACTTTACTGCAATGTCCAGTTGGGTCCGGTGGGAGCCGGACTGAATGCAGGCCACACTGGAAAGCTGCCATAGTACAGACCAGATCTACTAGTAGAGAAGAATTCCGAGTCTCAGCAGAGCAAAAATCAAGTCCCTCTTCTAGGACACTAGCTGAAAACTGAGGGAGGAGGAGGGGTTCTCCTGGGCTGGCCTACAGTTATTTTTGTTTCCAATCCCCCTGCAGGCGGCAGTATAGCATGAAGGTAAAATGACTTCCCGTGTCCCTCAATGGAAGAGAAATAAAATGTAATGAAAAAAATAAAAATAAAATTGTGACCCCCAAAACACTAAATTAGGTGAAGACTCAGCTCAGCAAATGATGGAAATTTCTAGATGTGTGAATAGTTCTGAAGGAGAACTTGTCTGTAATCTGCACAGACAGACGTGTTCCATCACCCCTCATCTAACCTGGAATTCCTGCTCCAGCTTCTTCTCAATCCACTCGGTCACATGACCCAATGTCACCTCTCGCTCCCCAAGTTTGGGTCGAGCTTTCAGTTCCAGGTGTGGTGGCTTCCGGAACCCATACCTGTGAGGAGACAAAAGAGGGGATAAATCATGAGAGAAGAATCTTCTAGATGGGGATGAATCTCCACAACCTGCCATATCACACAGCTTCTCTTCTGACTTTTGGATTCGATTTCATAGAAGGGGAGATTTTTTTTCTGGAGGATTCTCATTTTAGGAGAACCTACCTACTCTCAGCAGAAGCGGGATCGGGGCACTGACCACAGGGAATCACATGACCTCCACAATGATAAAGCTGACAGTGAGTCTCTAGAGACACTTACCATATGCGGTCAGTGGGTGGTGGTGGAATGTTAATGGCCAGTGTCCCTCGGCACTCCTGGACCTCCACGGTGAGCAGCAGCGGAGTATTGGACACCTCTTCTATCTTCTTCTTGATAAACTCGGTCTCTGTGGCTTTCTGGAAATATTTGGACTTGGTGAT
The DNA here is from genome assembly GCA_037953035.1 of Aquarana catesbeiana. Lineage (NCBI taxonomy): Eukaryota > Metazoa > Chordata > Amphibia > Anura > Ranidae > Aquarana > Aquarana catesbeiana. Next base: position 4,769 of record JBBHAA010003302.1, read on the forward strand.
CTTATCTACAAACCTCATGATCTTACTGGTGCGGTGGGGTCCCCCATACCTGGCAAGAAGATACAACATATTACAACCATTAGATGAGGAGGCTGTGAGCTGAAATCATTGGGAAGTGATAGGCGGGCAAGGTCTCACCCCTCTGCTCCAGGCTGCTGTTTGTCTCCTGATAATTCGGGGGCATCCTCTTCATCTGAGGAACCAGCACTAGACGACTCCTCATCGCTGTCTGCCAGGTAGTACGCCCTTGGCCTGGCCCTGGTAGAGAGAAGACCATCACTTCAAAACCATTTCTGTCTGGATCTCACCAAAACATCACAAAACCTTAATATTGCATATCGATGAATGAAATGAACATTTACCTAATGAAAGGTTTCTATTATCCAACATAATGCCCACCTCCAATGGCTTTCTTCTGCTCCCTCCAAGAGACCGGCTAAGAAGCAGCCAGAAGGTGAAGGTAGAGGAAAAAAGACCACATCACATTAGTGATCCAGTCCATGGTGGCAACCCACCAGCAAAACAGGAGTTCTAAGTAGAGCACTGCGCCACCACTGCCCAAAAATCATACAGATTCAGCCACGCAGCTCCCCGCCTGCCCGCCCCCCACTGGCTCACAGAGAACCGCCAATCCCCCCCCCCCCGGCTCACAAAGCACCGCATCACTGGCTCACAGATCACCCCCCCGCTCACAGAGCACTGCGCCCCGCCCCCCAACCCCCACCCCCCCGGCTCTCAGAGCTCCGCACCCCCACTGGCTCACAGAGCACCACCCCCTCCCCACTGGCTCTCCTACATGAAGGAGAGATGTAGTAATGATTTAAAACAGTGAAATGCACAGCAATGAGAAGACCACGTGTTTAATGTCTTTGGTGACGTGTAGAAGCCTTCATGTACACCCCGCCTACATTTACTGCGGCCTTGGGAGAAGGCAAAACGCTCCAGAAGAATCGCATTCAGGAGGGGGGGGGAGGGGTTGAAGCTCGCCTAAAACGCAGCAGCTCCTAAACTCTGGTAAAAGCCTCTGTACATGGACAGAGAAGCTGTTAAGGAGTTGAGTTTAGGAACTGCTAATGTACATGAAGCCTGAGCCATAATACATACAAAGCATTAGGAGAGGACCTCTGTGCAGAGCATTGTGGGTAATGGCAGGTTCATTATATAACGCAGGGTACCAAATCACGCTTTCTACAAAAGGTGCTCCTGGTCATTGCTGGTCAGGGAGGGGAGGCCAGTAACATGACATTTATCTGATCTCCTGATTATTCTTCATTACAGGATCACCAGAAATCAGCACAGAGGTGTGTGTGATGGAAGACAGGCCACAATGTCCTCAGGATAGAGAGGTACAGTACGATAGAAGGGACACCACAACGTCCTCAGGATAGATGAGGTACGGTATGATAGAAGGGACACCACAATGTCCTCAGGATAGATGAGGTACGGTATGATAGAAGGGACACCACAACGTCCTCAGGATAGATGAGGTACGATATGATAGAAGGGACAGCACAATGTCCTCAGAATAGATGAGGTACGATATGATAGAAGGGACACCACAATGTCCTCAGGATATATGAGGTACGGTATGATAGAAGACAGACCACAATGTCCTCAGGATAGATGAGGTACGGTATGATAGAAGGGACACCATGATGTCCTCAGGATATATGAGGTATGGTATGATAGAAGGGACACCACAATGTCCTCAGGATAGATGAGGTACGGTATGATAGAAGGGACACCATGATGTCCTCAGGATATATGAGGTATGGTATGATAGAAGGGACACCACAATGTCCTCAGGATATATGAGGTACGGTATGATAGAAGACAGACCACAATGTCCTCAGGATAGATGAGGTACGGTATGATAGAAGTGACACCATGATGTCCTCAGGATAGATGAGGTACGGTATGATAGAAGGGACACCACAATGTCCTCAGGATAGATGAGGTACGGTATGATAGAAGGGACACCACAACGTCCTCAGGATAGATGAGGTACGGAATGATAGAAGGGACACCACAATGTCCTCAGGATAGATGAGGTACAATAGAAGGGACACCACAACGTCCTCAGGATAGATGAGGTACGGTATGATAGAAAGGTGTGACAGACCTAGCCGGGACAGAGGCTGTTGGAGAGGACTGAATGCAAGCCTTTTGCCTTTTGATTATGGGCCCTGGATTTTCAATGGAACAATTCTCTTTGTGAGGTGAATTAGAAAATCCAGTCTGATCTGTACTAGTCGGACTCAGTCGTGTATATATTGTATGTTGTCTCATTCTGTTGTGGACTCTTTGCTGTGATCATTTGGGATTTGTGTCCCTGTAGAGGGAGGGGGATTCCTCCAGCAGCCCCCCTGCTGATAAGACTGATTCATACTGTTGGGACACATCCTGTGAGGAGATGCTGGTGTCATCAACTCCAACTACCTGTCTTGTTCTCAGCTATAATGTGTTTAATGTAAATGAGTTTAGTCTGGCTTACCACAGGTTCTAAGGGTATTCTACACATTGTTGTTTGTTCTAATTAACCCTGAGTTGATGTTTATGGTAATGTGTATTGAATAGTCACCTAGTCTGGGTAAATGATTTAGTAAACTAGCTCATGTTAATTAGGCTACAGTTGTATTGTTAGAGGAGGTTCCAACGGCATATAAAGTCTTGTCATTTTGATTCTAAATAAAATAGTCCATGTTAGCAGTGAAGCAAGTGTTGCCTTGTTTTATGCTTGGGAGTGGTTGGAATATCTGATATCTGTATCCAGACTACAAGGAAGTGGTATACTGACGGAAGCACTCAAGCGGAGTGTGGGACGTTCCGTGACAGAAGGGACACCACAATGTCCTCAGGATATATGAGGTATGGTATGATAGAAGGGACAGCACAGTGTCCTCAGGATAGATGAGTACGGTATGATAGAAGGGACACCAATGTCCTCAGGATAGATGAAGTATGGTATGATAGAAGGGACACCACAATGTCCTCAGGATAGATGAGGTACGGTATGATAGAAGACAGGCCACAATGTCCTCAGGATAGATGAGGTACGGTATGATAGAAGGGACAGCACAATGTCCTCAGGATATATGAGGTAACGGTATGATAGAAGGGACACCACAATGTCCTCAGGATAGATGAGGTACGGTATGATAGAAGACAGGCCACAATGTCCTCAGGATAGATGAGGTACGGTATGATGAAGGGACACCACAATGTCCTCAGGATAGATGAGGTACGGTATGATAGAAGGGACACCATGATGTCCTCAGGATAGATGAGGTATGGTATGATAGAAGACAGGCCACAATGTCCTCAGGATAGATGAGGTACGGTATGATAGAAGGGACACCACAATGTCCTCAGGATAGATGAGGTACGGTATGATAGAAGGGACACCACAATGTCCTCAGGATAGATGAGGTATGGTATGATAGAAGACAGGCCACAATGTCCTCAGGATAGATGAGGTACGGTATGATAGAAGGGACACCATGATGTCCTCAGGATAGATGAGGTACGGTAAAGGGTGACCCGGGATACAGTTTATATTTAATCACCAATATTGTGTGTTAGGTAGTGAAGCTTGTGTAATAGTAAACAGATAAATGCCACATGATGATCTATGGAACAAATGTAATGCCTCACTCAGTTTCAGCTTCTAATAAGGGCCATGGATCGGTGAGAAGAATGGCACTGTCACCCTTCAATCCAGCAGAGCGATGTGTCCGATATACATGACACAGTCATACAATGGCAGTGGATGGGGAAATCTGAGGGTGGAGACTATGAGGGGAAGGATGAGGAGCACACCCTGGAGATGCTGATAAATATTTTATGGAGTAGATTATTATGTTTCATTCATATGCAGGAAGTGAGCAATCTATTTATAGATCACCATTTACCGGACCCACAATGCCGATATCACTGTGTCCTACAGCAATATGAGGATCACACAACGTTCACTTACCATTCCCAGATCCACACAGGAGAGCAGAGAAGAGAAATGTACAGACATGTTATATACAAATCACACAGCATGGTCTCCTCTACACAGTCCCTGGATTCCTGGAGACCCTCATCCTATCAGTAAGCTGTACCGTACGGTACCCCCTGGCAATACCCTCTACCCCTGGCAACATCCTCTGCCCCCGGCAACATCCTCTCTGCCCCTGGCATTGTCCTGCGTCCGCCCCCCCCCCCCCCGGCAATATCCTCTCTGCCCCCGGCATTGTCCTGCGACACCCCCCCCCCGGCAATATCCTCTCTGCCCCCGGCATTGTCCTGCGACCCCCCCCCCCCCGGAAATAAAAATATCCTCTCTGCCCCCGGCATTGTCCTGCGACACCCCCCCCCCCTCTGCAATATCCTCTCTGCCCCGGCAACATCCTCCACTGTAACCAGAATATTCTGCTATTATCTTTTGGCTTACCTATCATCCTCTGCTGTAGGCATTGTCCTCAGCTCCAGCCAGTATAAACCCCAGCATACTTTAACTAGTACCTTTGCTTCCACTTAGAAAGTTCTACTCCATCTAGAATCTTATCAGTCACCACCTACATTCCCAGCATCCTCTGCAGGAATAATAAAGCGAGGATAGAGTAGAACTTACCCATCTTTTCCAATATCACTGACTTTTAGGGCCTCCCCAAAAGGCTCTTTCCCCAGTCTGGTGAGGTTCATCTTGGTCTCTAAGGTCATGAGAAAGGAGCCATTATAGGAGATCTCCAGGTCAGTCCACAGACCTGAGGGAGAGACATTGGACAGAATTTAATATTTACATCTACGATGGATTGGCCATCTATGACAACATGCTAGTAATTGGCCATTACTCCACACTCCCAGACTCGCACCAACCACCCATCATATAGCACAGAGGTTCTCAACCCCTGTCCTCGGGACCCACTAACAGGCCAGGTTTGCCAAGATAACTGAAATACATCACAGGTGATCTCATTTGCTGCTCAGTGATTGCCGTATTCTAGTCTGCATCTCCCCAAGGTAATACATAAAACCTGGCCTGTTAGTGGGTCCTGAGGACCGGAGTTCAGAACCTTTGACCTAGCAGGATATTGTCCTAATCTCACCTCGATGGTCAATGGTGGGTTTGTAGGCGTGAAGGATTTTCGGCACAGAGAAACCCATATCCAGTTCTGGTCAGCGTCAGCTCATTCATGAAGTATGGCAGCTGCAGAGATAAACAAGGATATGGATATAGTCAGCTTTTATTACAATAGTACGACTGTGGCTTTCAGTGTTTCCATATAGCAGGGTCTATTCAACCAGAGTTCCATGGAACTCTAGGGTTCCAGCAGAGGTTGCTTGGGGTTCCTTGAGCAATGAGCAGATACTGCCTCTCAGACAAGTTCCCACTGACCCCATTCAGCTTTTTATATATCTGTAAGGAACATTCTTCTCACTGATCACCAATGTAAGGAGCATTCTTCTCACTGATCACCAATGTAAGGAACATTCTTCTCACTGATCACCAATGTAAGGAACATTCTTCTCACTGATCACCAATGTAAGGAACATTCTTCTCACTGATCACCAATGTGAGGAACATTCTTCTCACTGATCACCAATGTAAGGATCATTCTTCTCACTGATCACCAATGTAAGGAACATTCTTCTCACTGATCACCAATGTAAGGGACATTCTTCTCACTGATCACCAATGTAAGGGACATTCTTCTCACTGATCACCAATGTAAGGGACATTCTTCTCACTGATCACCAATGTAAGGGACATTCTTCTCACTGATCACCAATGTAAGGGACATTCTTCTCACTGATCACCAATGTAAGGAACATTCTTCTCACTGATCACCAATGTAAGGAACATTCTTCCCATTGATAACCAATGTAAGGAACATTCTTCTCACTGATCACCAATGTAAGGAACATTCTTCTCACTGATCACCAATGTAAGGAACATTCTTCTCACTGATCACCAATGTAAGGAACATTCTTCTCACTGATCACCAATGTAAGGAACATTCTTCTCACTGATCACCAATGTAAGGAACATTCTTCCCACTGATCACCAATGTAAGGAACATTCTTCTCACTGATCACCAATGTAAGGAACATTCTTCCCATTGATAACCAATGTAAGGAACATTCTTCTCACTGATCACCAATGTAAGGAACATTCTTCTCACTGATCACCAATGTAAGGAACATTCTTCCCATTGATAACCAATGTAAGGAACATTCTTCTCACTGATCACCAATGTAAGGAACATTCTTCTCACTGATCACCAATGTAAGGAACATTCTTCTCACTGATCACCAATGTAAGGAACATTCTTCTCACTGATCACCAATGTAAGGAACATTCTTCTCACTGATCACCAATGTAAGGAACATTCTTCCCACTGATCACCAATGTAAGGAACATTCTTCTCACTGATCACCAATGTAAGGAACATTCTTCTCACTGATCGCCAATGTAAGGAACATTCTTCTCACTGATCACCAATGTGAGGAACATTCTTCTCACTGATCACCAATGTGAGGAACATTCTTCTCACTGATCACCAATGTAAGGAACATTCTTCTCACTGATCACCAATGTAAGGAACATTCTTCTCACTGATCACCAATGTAAGGAACATTCTTCTCACTGATCACCAATGTAAGAAACATTCTTCCCACTGACCACCAATGTAAGGAGCATTCTTCTCACTGATCACCAATGTAAGGAACATTCTTCCCACTGACCACCAATGTAAGGAACATTCTTCTCACTGATCACCAATGTAAGGAGCATTCTTCTCACTGATCACCAATGTAAGGAACATTCTTCTCACTGATCACCAATGTAAGGAACATTCTTCTCACTGATCACCAATGTAAGGAACATTCTTCTCACTGATCACCAATGTAAGGAACATTCTTCTCACTGATCACCAATGTAAGGAACATTCTTCTCACTGATCACCAATGTAAGGAACATTCTTCTCACTGATCACCAATGTAAGGAACATTCTTCTCACTGATCACCAATGTAAGGAACATGCTTCCCACTGATCACCAATGTAAGGGACATTCTTCCCACTGATCACCAGTGTGAAACACACTGGACAAAAGATCTTAACTAGAGAATGAGAGGCCAAGGATCTCTGAAACAGAAATGGCCATGGCTGAGATTGAACCTTTTATGGCACTCAAACCCAGAATGGAGAACGTACAGAATATGTCCCACAAAGAACTTTATAGAATGAAAGGTCTTCAACTCACACCAACAAAATAAGGCCTTGCAGGTGCAATGGTAGACTTTGTAAGAAGTTGATTTCCTATCCTTTAACGAGGGCAAGGATGACCGAGTCCAAAAGATCACTTTCTGTGAAGACCACGGCTTTAACAATCATGCAATTAAAGTCAGCTATCGAGAAGTAGGATGGTGCACTGGCCCTTCGGGCAGAAGATCCAGATGATTCGGTAGGGCCCACATGAGGTGTATCAGGAGTCTGAGTATGTCAGAGTACCATGTCCTTCAGGACCAATTTGGTGCAATGGATTCACAAAATATGGGGTCTGTGGACTAGCTCCGAAAACACTATTACACCTACCATACAAAGCTAATAAAAAAGCTCCAGTCAATGATACCAAGTTTGATGAACACTGAATAGCCATATGCAAATGTACAAAATGAAAACATGTATGCCAAATATATACCATTGTCTTATACTCTGTATTACAATGAGCAATGTTTGCTCGAAATGTGTGGGGTTTTTTTTTTTTTTTTGTGTGTTTGTATGTCTGTTCTGTACCACAAAACCAAATAAAAATTTACCTTTAAAAAAAAAAAAAAATTTGGTGCAATGGAAATCACTGGAATGCCCTCCATCTTAATCCTGTGGAGCAGGTGAGCGAAAATCTGGAGGGCCAATAAAGTGTAAATGAGGTTGAACTGATGACAGGGTCACCAGAGCATCCACGGCAAAGACTCGAGGGTCCCTTGTCCAATGCGTCAAACCTGTCCAGTTTGTTATTGAACCTGGAGATCCATGTCCGATGTCCCCAAACACTGGCAGCAATCTTAAAATGTCTCCAGATGAAGGGCACATTTCCTTATTCTTATGAATCCAGTGCTGCCAATTTTTAAAATCTAGGCTGTAGCCAGTAGGAGGGCAGGAACGTGCACTTCTCTCCAAGAGAGGATCAAGTCTGCTTACCTTTGATCAATGTGATTTCTGGTGCTTCCATGATAGTTGATGTATGCCAAAAAAGTGGCACTGCCCAACTGGATTCCCATCAGATGGCCTCATAGGAGAGAAGTCCAGCATTGAAAAGCTGGCTTCCTCAGACGACCAAGTCCCCCTGCACTGGGTGAGCATCCAGGATTGTGCCCTAGCCCGACAGGCTTTCATCCATCATGAGAACTTTCTACTTTGTAGGAGGAAATGGATTCCCTGACACTCGCACTGGGCTGGAAATGGACCACGATAGGGAAAGTCTAACTTTAAGGTGGTCTAAGGACTGAGTCTGTCCCCACGCTGCCAGAATGAATATTGAGTTGCAATGGTCTAGAATAAAACTGGGCTGACAGCACAACCTCAAAGCAGGCAACCTAGTGAGGGTTTTCCCTTTGCTGGAAGGCAGGAAGATTTTGGACAGAACTTCAATCTGTGGGATGGTCCAATGATGACTTTCTCAGATTGAGGAAACAAACCAAAGCTCTGCAAAGTCTGCTGGATTTTGGCTAACTGGGACAAGGAAGACTGGTCTTTTAACAGGAGATCGTCCAGGTAACAGACAACATGAATCCCCTGAGCACAGAGCATAGTCAAGACTAGGGCAAGCACCCTGGTGAAATAAGGGGGCCAAGGAGAGGCCAATGAATTGGCAATGCTGGTCGCCCACTGCAAAAGGCAGATAACGCTGATGAGACGAAAAGACGAGAATGTGAATGTAAGGATCCTGGATGTCTACTGAGGCCATACAAATCCTCAGGAGGGAGGTAATGAACGGCCTTGCAGTTTCCATGAAGAACTTCTGCACCTGTCAGATTAAGTTGAGTCTTCAGATCCAGAATGGATCCTCAATTTAGTTTCTGAACCATAAAAAGTTTCAAACAGAAACCCTGAAAGAATGTTTCTGTTGTTACAGAGTAATGATCACTTGAGGTAAGAGCTGCTGGACTTCAGTCAGAATATTCACTTACTGGAACAGGTAGCGAGGTCTGAAAGCACGAAGACAGGAGGAGGCAAAGTGCAGAACTCCAGTTTGTAGATCTTGGAAATGACAGTCTGGACCCCGGTGTCTAAGGTTTCATGTCTAAGGTTTCCTGGGACCAGAAGGCTGACACAAGTCCCCCCAGTCTGAGAAGTGAGGGCACCCCATCACTGGAGTGAGGTCCTTAGACAAGCCTTGGCTGGTTAGCAGGGTCATGTCTCCTTACCAAAAGTAAGCTCCGGATTTGGAACTGGATGATTGAGAGGGACGAAAGGAACCCTTCCTAGACCCAATATTAGAAGACCTACTGGTAAAGGCGCATCTTTTTTTTAGGCACGAAGAGTACCCTTACCCCCTGTAATCGCCCGCTTTGGAGAAGAGGGCCTCTAACCTCTTGTTTAATGGGTCACGAGCACAGGATTATCCACCGAGGTGATGAGGATGGTGATAAGATAAGAAATGTCAGGATCTACCACAAAAACTGCTCATTTTCACAGGAAACTTTCTTCAATTAGATTCTGCCAAGAGACATGTGTAGAAATAAAAAACCTTCTCTGGATGAGGGCAACGTCCATATAGGCTCCACCAGCAAGTGGACCAGGAAAGTCTTTTGGTTTAGGCAATTCACGGGATCTCATTCTGGATACCTTGGGGACTCAGACTGCTCTAACGCCAAACAGGATCCTGATCCGATTTCTCAGGAGAGGGATCAGCCTCAAAAGTAGTCCTCAGAAGGGTACTGATGACCTCCACTGCTGTGGAAAGGGAGGGGAAGGCTGTATTGCGATGAAACCACTGTGCTATGCCAATGGAAGAGAGCCAGGAGCCATTGCATATCTGAAGACACAGCTAGGAGAAGGCAGGGCATGCAGCCACACTAACCGGAGAGTGAGGAGGCACGGGTACAAGGAAATGGCACCAATTTAAAAACGTACCCATAACTTCTTGTTCAAGTTTATTATTAAAGTTAAAAGAAAACAAGAAATCTCAACAGAATACAAGTAAAAGACATTTTGCCCTGGATGAGGGGGGGTACTGGTAGCGTGGTGACTCAATGAAGAGGTAGGGGCGCAGCCCCGTGCAACAAAACATACAGAAAATATCAGCAAAAGTAAGATAAAGCAACATATGACTACACAACGCAGGCCAGGTAAATGACATGCAGGGGATTATGGTTAGCTGAGGTCTAGGAACTGTTCCGGTCTCTGAGAACCTTGGTTGGTTATTGGGGACTCCTGATAAAGTCACCTGGAGGTTTACCAGGAACCAGATGTCTGAGTGTCCTCATACCGGGTATAGGTTAGATTGTGTGATGGGCCTGTAAGCATTCATGGATCTTGACTTAGGGAGATTGTGGTCTGACAGAGATGCTGAGCTTCAACAAAATGAGTATTGATGATGGTTAGAGCTGAGAAGGAGAGAAGTGAGGAGGTGAGCAGGTGGGGGGGATGGGGGGAGTAGAGGAAGAGGAGGAAGGCAACTCGGAAAGAGAAGATGAGGGACAAAGAGAAAAAAAAAAAGGGGGGGGGGGGGGTTCACTGGGAGGAGGAGAGTGGGGATGGGGATCTAGTCTCTATGGGTAAAGTTGTCAGTATGGTTATTCGGAGTAGTAGTAGGGTGTTGTCAAAGTCAGGGGGTAGCTAATGGTCGACTCAAGGTTTCCAAAGGCGTTCACATTTTTTGCCCCTGTTGAGAACTAATTTACCCATAACTTCCAGAAGGGGGATGCCAGCACCCATACATCCCAAAACGGGTTTTATTGGATAATATGCCACCCTGAAAGGCCTTCCACCCTGTATTCACCGCTGAAGCTCTGCAGGCAGGAATAAAATGATGGGTCAACTGGAGTCTCCTTGTATTTGTGCCTTATACCCACCTTTATCTTACTCAGCTTCATCTGAATCTTCTTAGATACCAGGTCTGACCAATACTTTTCCCCTAGAAAGTCCCAGAAGATGCGTCCCAGCAGAGCATTCACCCAGGCCTGTGGTTCTTCATCCACCATCACCGTGTCAGTCTGAGAAGAGAAACAAATCACAGCTTAGGTCACAATAAATTCCTCACCTGACCAGACGTGTCTGCTATCACTAGATACTGATGGGAACATTTACTGCACGGATTAGCCTGGAACTGAAATCCCCATCCTCTGCGGAGTACAGACCCCCCCAGCTCCTCTACAGAGTACAGACCCCCCCAGCTCCTCTACAGAGTACAGACCCCCCCAGCTCCTCTACAGAGTACAGACCCCCCCAGCTCCTCTACAGAGTACAGACCCCCCCAGCTCCTCTACAGAGTACAGACCCCCCCAGCTCCTCTACAGAGTACAGACCCCCCCAGCTCCTCTACAGAGTACAGACCCCCCCAGCTCCTCTACAGAGTACAGACCCCCCCAGCTCCTCTACAGAGTACAGACCCCCCCAGCTCCTCTACAGAGTACAGACCCCCCCAGCTCCTCTACAGAGTACAGACCCCCCCAGCTCCTCTACAGAGTACAGACCCCCCCAGCTCCTCTACACAGTACAGACCCCCCCAGCTCCTCTACACAGTACAGACCCCCCCAGCTCCTCTACACAGTACAGACCCCCCCAGCTCCTCTACACAGTACAGACCCCCCCAGCTCCTCTACACAGTACAGACCCCCCCAGCTCCTCTACACAGTACAGACCCCCCCAGCTCCTCTACACAGTACAGACCCCCCCAGCTCCTCTACACAGTACAGACCCCCCCAGCTCCTCTACACAGTACAGACCCCCCCAGCTCCTCTACACAGTACAGACCCCCCCAGCTCCTCTACACAGTACAGACCCCCCCAGCTCCTCTACACAGTACAGACCCCCCCAGCTCCTCTACACAGTACAGACCCCCCCAGCTCCTCTACACAGTACAGACCCCCCCAGCTCCTCTACACAGTACAGACCCCCCCAGCTCCTCTACACAGTACAGACCCCCCCAGCTCCTCTACACAGTACAGACCCCCCCAGCTCCTCTACACAGTACAGACCCCCCCAGCTCCTCTGCACAGTACAGACCCCCCCAGCTCCTCTGCACAGTACAGACCCCCCCAGCTCCTCTGCACAGTACAGACCCCCCAGCTCCTCTGCACAGTACAGACCCCCCAGCTCCTCTGCACAGTACAGACCCCCCAGCTCCTCTGCACAGTACAGACCCCCCCAGCTCCTCTGCACAGTACAGACCCCCCAGCTCCTCTGCACAGTACAGACCCCCCAGCTCCTCTGCACAGTACAGACCCCCCAGCTCCTCTGCACAGTACAGACCCCCCAGCTCCTCTGCACAGTACAGACCCCCCAGCTCCTCTGCACAGTACAGACCCCCCAGCTCCTCTGCACAGTACAGACCCCCCAGCTCCTCTGCACAGTACAGACCCCCCAGCTCCTCTGCACAGTACAGACCCCCCAGCTCCTCTGCACAGTACAGACCCCCCAGCTCCTCTGCACAGTACAGACCCCCCAGCTCCTCTGCACAGTACAGACCCCCCAGCTCCTCTGCACAGTACAGACCCCCCAGCTCCTCTGCACAGTACAGACCCCCCAGCTCCTCTGCACAGTACAGACCCCCCAGCTCCTCTGCACAGTACAGACCCCCCAGCTCCTCTGCACAGTACAGACCCCCCAGCTCCTCTGCACAGTACAGACCCCCCAGCTCCTCTGCACAGTACAGACCCCCCAGCTCCTCTGCACAGTACAGACCCCCCAGCTCCTCTGCACAGTACAGACCCCCCAGCTCCTCTGCACAGTACAGACCCCCCAGCTCCTCTGCAGAGCCCATCTCACCTTCTTGGCAGCTGTGGGGCTGCTGTTAGCGCTTGGTACCGGGCTTTCCTCAGGGCTCGTCTCCTCTTGTGGAATACATTGTGCCATGTAAACATTGTAATCCAGAGGCATTTTCTGCTTCACACTCCCTGGAAGCTCCTTGCTGCGTGGCTGAGACATTACCTCATCCATACTACTCTTACTGCTACTCCGGCTGTGTGTCAGGACCCCCGACTGGAGACCTAAGGAGACAAAACAATGGCTGACAATACAGAGGAGGGGGGCGTCTAATATTAAAGGAGGAATACCGCAGACAGAATAGATTACCTGCTTTTATTGCTGGAGTTCCACCACTTTTTTTTGGTTCGGTTTTCATTTTGGAGGCGAGAAGAAACCTGTGGAACCATTCTTCCTTTTCTCGGCCGGTCCTTCCAAACAGGTATAAAACTTCTTCCCTGTTACAAAGCAGCTTTCCGCCATCTTGTGAGGAGCCGTCTACTTTCTCCTCACTGCTGTTCTTGTCTACCTGAGCTTTGGACATGAAATCTTCCTGGTGGGCGAGTTCCACACAGATGGGGTACTTCTTATTCCACAGCCGCTTACGTGCCAGGCTCCTGGGTTCCAGAGTCACCTACCCAAGAAACAAATAGAATAAGTGGATTCTGAGGTCTGAAACTTACCAGCATACAGGACATGTATTATTCTGAAACTTTCTGGGGGTCGGGGCCGTCCTACAGCATGTGTACAAGAACGGCATGAAGTTATAGAGCCTCACCGCCCTTCTATCTTACATACATAATAATAGGAGGTACAAAGAGTTATCTCCACTTCCTCAAGTCTGGTGATTGGACTTATAACTGTCTTTACACTAAAGATCTCCTAACCAGCAAGGTCTTGCTTCAGAGTGACCATTTGTATGTCCTCCTTTTACTGGACATCCATGTACACTATGGTACCAGGCAGTAGAAGACAGGACCTCCATGTACACTATGGTACCAGGCAGGAGAAGACACTACCTCCTATCACTGGACATCCATGTACACTATGGTACCAGGCAGGAGAAGACAAGACCTCCTCTCACTGGACATCCATGTACACTATGGTACCAGGCAGGAGAAGACAGGACCTCCTCTCACTGGAAATACATGTACACTATGGTACCAGGCAGGAGAAGACAGGACCTCCTCTCACTGGACATCCATGTAGACTATGGTACCAGGCAGGGGAAGACAGGACCTCCTCTCACTGGACATCCATGTACACTATGGTACCAGGCAGGAGAAGACAGGACCTCCTCTCACTGGAAATACATGTACACTATGGTACCAGGCAGGAGAAGACAGGACCTCCTCTCACTGGACATCCATGTAGACTATGGTACCAGGCAGGAGAAGACAGGGCCTCCTCTCACTGGACATCCATGTACACTATGGTACCAGGCAGGAGAAGACAAGACCTCCTCTCACTGGACATCCATGTACACTATGGTACCAGGCAGGAGAAGACAGGACCTCCTCTCACTGGAAATACATGTACACTATGGTACCAGGCAGGAGAAGACAGGACCTCCTCTCACTGGACATCCATGTACACTATGATACAAGGCAGTAGAAGACAAGACCTCCTCTCACTGGACATCCATGTACACTATGGTACCAGGCAGGAGAAGACAGGACCTCCTCTCACTGGAAATACATGTACACTATGGTACCAGGCAGGAGAAGACAGGACCTCCTCTCACTGGACATCCATGTACACTATGGTACCAGGCAGGAGAAGACAGGACCTCCTCTCACTGGAAATACATGTACACTATGGTACCAGGCAGGAGAAGACAGGACCTCCTCTCACTGGACATCCATGTACACTATGATACAAGGCAGTAGAAGACAAGACCTCCTCTCACTGGACATCCATGTACACTATGATACCAGGCAGGAGAAGACAGGACCTCCTATCACTGGACATCCATGTACACTATGGTACCAGGCAGGAGAAGACAGGACCTCCTCTCACTGGAAATACATGTACACTATGGTACCAGGCAGGAGAAGACAGGACCTCCTCTCACTGGACATCCATGTACACTATGGTACCAGGCAGTAGAAGACAAGACCTCCTCTCACTGGACATCCATGTATACTATGATACCAGGCAGGAGAAGACAGGACCTCCTCTCACTGGACATCCATGTACACTATGGTACCAGGCAGTAGAAGACAAGAACTCCTCTCACTGGACATCCATGTATACTATGATACCAGGCAGTAGAAGACAAGACCTCCTCTCACTGGACATCCATGTATACTATGGTACCAGGCAGGAGAAGACAGGACCTCCTCTCACTGGAAATACATGTACACTATGGTATCAGGCAGGAGAACACAGGACCTCCTCTCACTGGACATCCATGTACACTATGGTACCAGGCTGGAGAAGACAGGATCTCCTCTCACTGGACATCCATGTACACTATGGTACCAGGCAGGAGAAGACAAGACCTCCTCTCACTGGACATCCATGTACACTATGGTACCAGGCAGGAGAAGACAGGACCTCCTCTCACTGGACATCCATGTATACTATGATACCAGGCAGTAGAAGACAAGACCTCCTCTCACTGGACATCCATGTATACTATGGTACCAGGCAGGAGAAGACAGGACCTCCTCTCACTGGAAATACATGTACACTATGGTATCAGGCAGGAGAACACAGGACCTCCTCTCACTGGACATTGATGTACACTATGGTACCAGGCTGGAGAAGACAGGATCTCCTCTCACTGGACATCCATGTACACTATGGTACCAGGCAGGAGAAGACAATACCTCCTCTCACAACGTCTGAGGTCAGTAGACAGAAATAACTGCTCACCGAGTCATATCTCAGCATCTGGTCTTGGTTCTGCCTGTTATACTATGGACCCACCTTGCAGTCTACCAAGTCGTAGATCTTCTGGCTCACAAAGACCTCTTCGGGTTTAGACTCATTGTAGATGGCTCTCCGCGAGACATTTTTGTTGGGTTTGGAGATACGTAATGTGGAGCCTTCCAGACGAACGAACACTGAAGAGGTCAGGGTGGCGTGATAGGTCTCCGGGTCATAATTCTGGATCTCGTTCATCCATCCCTGGAGAGGACACACAGACAAGAAACAAGTGATGGAGCATCATGAGTATTACTACCATCAATAATAAGAATGATGTACTGAGGCAGTAAAGATATGTAAGGACTATCCATCATGTAGGCACTACCTGGAGAAAGGTCTGTCAACTCTCATCCCTTCAGTGTCTGCAGAAAGAATAAGGGAGCAGATGTGTGAGCTGGAGGACACCTTCCATTATTGGCTTATTATAAATTAGAAGAGGGTTCCAGACCTACGAGATTGATCTTTCCATTGTCAGGAGTGGACAGCCATGTCCTGCCTCCTTCTATAGATGTGATGGCTTTGTGTAATCAGGCTAGGTCCTGCGTTCACTAGACATTGTCCAGGCTAGGGACGTTCGCATGAGTGCAGCTATGTTCGATCGATGGAACAATTCGTTCACTTGCTGCTTGCTGAAAGCTCTGCTATTCCAGTATTTGTCATGGTTTGCCCATTTCCCTCTGTGACAATATTTGTAGAGTGGTCGTATTCTGTGTGTGACCCTCACATCCCCCCATCTGGGTGTCCCCAATCCTCCCAGCTTGTATGTGTGGAGGAGAGCAGGACTGTGAGAGGTGGTGGTGGAGTTACAGTGGAGGGCCTTATTATGGTAGAGGTCAGTAGAGGTCCTCGGAATGTTACGGGGCAGTGATGGTGAACCTTGGCACCCCAGATGTTTTGGAACGACATTTCTCCTTCATGGTCATTCACTCTGCAGTGTAGTTGAGCGTGATGGGAAATGTAGTTCAAAACATCTGGGGTGCTGAGGTTCACCATCACCGCCCCTTTACGTTCCGAGGACCTCTGCTAATAACCTCTACCATAACAAGGCCTTCCACTGTAACTCCACCACCACCTCTCACAGTCCTGCTCTCCTCCACACATACAAGCTGGGAGGATTGCGGACACCCAGATGGGGAGATGTGAGGGTCACACACAGAATACGGCCACTCTACAAATATTGTCACAGAGGGAAATGAGCAAACCATGACAAATACTGGAATAGCAGAGCTTCCAGCAAGTGAGGAATTGTTCCATCGATCGAACATAGCTGCATTCATGCAAACGTCCTTAGCCTGGACAATGTCTAGCGAACACAGGACCTAGCCTGATTACACAAAGCCATCACATCTCTAGAAGGAGGCAGGACATGGCTGTCCACTCCTGACAATGGAAAGATCAATCTCGTAGGTCTGGAACCCTCTTCTAATTTATAATAAGCCAATAATGGAAGGTGTCCTCCAGCTCACATATCTGTTCCCTTATGGTGGAAAAAAAAAGGGGGGGAGATTGTAAATAACATTTATCAAAGGGTTGCCTGGGTGATGAGGGGACAACTACCCCAATACAGGTGAGCTGTAAATGTCTAACCTCATCTCTTCAGTAACCCGGGCAACCAATCAGAAGTCAGCACTTTACATTTAATGCTCTGGTGGTCTCTAATTTCCTGCTCTGGGTTACGGCACAGTTCTGCTCACTTTGTTGGGTTTTATTTTCCTCTATGGATTACGATCGAGGAAGAATACATTGGATGGAACCCATAGTGATTATCAATCTGCGTAGTATTGCTTTAGGTACACAGAGGAAGCATGTGACAGCCGATCGTGCCAGCGGGTGACCTCCCTCTCCCCTCCCAGTAAAGAAGTAGGTTGTAATATATTATTCAGGTGGAGAACAGCCATAAATATGACACAAATAACTGATAAGATCAATAAACCTGCACCCCCTCCCCCCCCCAGCTCACAACTGTCCCAGAAGACTTTGCACAGCAATCTACAAATGGTGCAAATACAGAAAAGTCAAAACCGAGGCAGCAAAAGCCCCGGAACACACAGCGTACAATCTGTTATCTTATATAAGTATAGAACACGTCACCATTTCTCTAGGTAAATCTATTGGTAAAGGTGATATTGACATGAAATATTCCCCACATGTCGGTAACAATCCATCCAATCCATACATACAAAGACACCGAAACAAATCCCTTCAGAAATGAAGTTCTGTGTAATAAAATGGAAGGACACAGAAAAAGTATTGAACACAAGAAGAAAGGGAGATGCACAAAGGCTTGGAAAGCCAAGATATCAGCTGAAATCTATCAGCAATTAGAAAGCAATCCTGCCCCTTGTCAGGGAAAATGAATATCGGCTGGTTCAGTCTCACCTGATGGCCTATAAATAAGGTGTCTCATTACCAAGGTGTCACACAAGAAACATCTCATGATGGGTAAAAGCAGATCTCTAAAGACCTTCACAACCTTACTGTTGTAAAACATACTGATGGCATTGGTTATTGAAGGATTTCTAAACTTCTGAATGTTCCAGTGAGCACTGTTGGGGCCATAATCTGGAAGTGGAAAGAACATCATTTCACCATAAACCGGCCACGGCCAGGTGCTCCTCACAAGATTTCTGACAGAGGAGTGAAAAGAATTATCAGAAAAGTTCTCCAAGAGCCAAGGACCACTTGTGGAGAGCTTCAGAAAGACCTGGAATTATCAGGTACACAATAAGTAATGCACTCACCCCCCATGGCCAGTATGCACGCTCACCACACAACACTCCATTGCTGAAGAAGAAGCTTGGTGAAGCTCGGTTAAAGTTTGCTACACAACATTTAGACAAGCCTGTGAAGTCAGAGGAGACTGAAATGGAACTGTTTGGATGCCATAATACACCCCATGTTTGGAGGTCACATCACCCCAAAAACACCCCCATACCAACAGTGAGGTTTGGAGGCGGGAACATCATGGTGTGGGCGGGGCTGCTTTTCAGTAAACTTCATATCATTGAAGGAAGGATGAGTGGTGATAAAAATCTGCAACCATCTACCAGGATGATGAAGATTAAACGAGGGAGGACATCCCAGGAGGACATGCCAGGAGGAAAATGATCCCAAACACAAAGCCAAGGAGAAAGAAAATAAAGCTGCTAGAATGGCCCAGCCAATCACCTGACTTGTATCCAATAGAAAATCTATGGAAAGAACTAAAGGTCAGAGTTCATAAGGCCCACGGAACCTTCAAGATCTGAAGACCAAAATCACACCTGAGCAACGCATGCGACTCGTTCCTTCATACAGGAGCCTGCGTCTTGAAGCCGTCATTTCCAACAAAGGATTTTGTACGAAATATTAAATACATTTCAGTTAGCGGGTTCAATACTTTTTCTGTGTCCTTCCATTTTATTACACAGAACTTCATTTCTGAAGGGATTTGTTTTGGTGTCTTTGTATGTATGGATTGATGGGTTGTCACCGACATGTGGGGAAAGATTTCATGTCAATATCACCTTTACCAATAGATTTACCTAGAGAAATGGTGACAGGTTCAATACTTATTTTACCCGCTAGGGATATCATTTTCATCCAAGGAGCCAGCAATGGACCCAATACAGCTGCTGTGTGTTCTTGGATTCCAGTCACTGGGAAGACCCTTCATATTATTATTATAATATAGGATTTCTATGGCGCCAAGTTTGCTCAGCGCTTTACAACATGAGGGCAGACAGTTACACTTACAATACAATTTGGTAGAAGAGGAATCAGAAGGCCCTGGTAGATGTTATCACAGTGCAGTCACATGGGCTGCTCCTATTGGAAATACAAACACTAAAGAGCGACTTACTTTCAGTATTTCCGGCTCGCTGATTCTCAGGGGCTCTACAGTTGACAGGCGAAGAAAGAGACTCTGGTTTAAACGGCAAGAGCGTGGAGATGCGAAAAGCCAAATGATACCAATAGCAGCCATGAATCCAAAGGCAGTTCCCAGGCAGAGTCCAGAGATGTAGCTGGGAAGGGGTAGTATAAAATATCCGTACACTAACACCACCAGGAAATAGAGTGTTCGCACTGGAATGTCAGAGTGTTCCACATATACATCCAGTTCTTCTTCAGAAAGAGAACCAAGTCTGACCTGCTCCTCAGAGTCCTCCACATCCTGATACTCCTCGGTTTCCTCTTCAAAATCAAAGTCTTCAGGGTAGAGCTCAGTGAACTCCTCATCCTCTTTGCTGGCCAGCACAGACAGAGAACATTTCTCCAGAACTAAAGCTGAGGATTTGAATCCAGTGTCCTTGTTGGTCAGCGTTGCCCCAAGCTCCTTTCTGTCTTCCATCGAATTTCTGGTCTTCTCATCTTTTAGCTGGTTGGTCTCACAGGTGGAGGAATCTACCTCAGCATCTCCTTCCTCCTCCTTGATGCTGTAGTTGTTGTTGTTCTCCAGGTGGCCATTAAGACTGGAGAGGTTGGAGAGCTCAGACGCACTTGAGGATAAGGCTTTGGGCCTGTAGCTTAAAGGCTCCTCTCCCATAAATTTACTGAAAAGCTGGAAAGGTTCATAGATGACCTCAGAGAAGCGTCTTTTAGTGTCTTCGATTCTAGCCTCCACTTCAGTTACCCTAAAGAAGGACCGCCCATCAGAAGGGGAGGTAATAGGAGAAGAAGGGGCAGTTTTAGAGTCACCTCCAGTAACTCGCGGCTGGGTAAATTGTTTAAACAAATGTAAATTTAGCTTGGAGTCTAGTGGCCTGTGAGGAAGGGAGTCTGGATCCTGTTTGGAGGTGTCGGAGGACAATGATTTTACTAGTGTTTTCATTAAATGCCTGTGCCGTGTCGGCGGCGTGGACTCCTTTGGCTCTACCTCAGTAGAGAGGGATTTAACTAAACTCAGAAATGGCTTTGTGCCGGATATAGATGAAGAGGAGGAGGACAAAGCGAGGGCTTTGGATGGAGAAGAGACTTTTACTGGCCTCTGTTCCAGGCTGGATGAAATGTTGGTGGAAATGGCATCTAGACTCTGCTGGGAAGATGACGTTGACAAGGATGATGGCACATCACAGGACATTGGGGATGAAGAAGCTTCAGCAGCACTGACAGCGTTCCCAGTTGGCTTAGCGGTAGACAGTGATGTTGGCATTGATGTCTCTATTACAGCCATGCTAGAAGAGGTAGCAGGATCAGATGTCAAGTCTGTGGGGGTGTCCAAGTACAGGTCCTCTTTGGCTTCCACTGCTGTGACAATGTTCTGGTCATCCAGGTCTTCACAGAGCGTTTCTTCCTCTTCTTCCTCTTCCTTCCCAAGAGCCGAGAAGCGAATAGTGATGGTCTCTCGGGAAATGGAACGCTGGACCTCCACTTTGGGAGCAGTGGCTTTGGCAGTGGACTGTCGTGATTTCTCTCCATGGCTGCCGTCCAGACTGGTCATTGCAGTCTCACCCGTTTTTCAGCACCTGCGGAAGAGCACACACACACGGTTATGTCCTAATCAACTGGAAGAACACACACGGTTATATCCTAATCAACTGGAATAACACATTACATAGGATTCCATAAACATGAGTATCTGCATCGATATAGGAGGGGGGGGGGGGGTCATATAAAGCTGCTCAAGAAGGCCACATACATGCCATTTGGGACAAGAATTAATAATCCAGAGAAGACAACTTCATTCACATAATTCTGACCTGACCAAAAAGGAGGACACGGTACATAGAGTACTACAGAGCAACCGCCGCCAGACATACCTGTATTCCAGTCCAGTCCATACACAAGTCATATTCTACCGATTGGTGGAGTCACCTGCCAGGTTATTAGAGGTTTTGGAAACTCTTGCTATGCAATCTGTATTTCCAGGCTCTGTTCTTATCTGTCTTGAAGTCTCACTCCTCCAGCTGTAATAGAGGTGCTTTGTAAGTGTCCATGATCCCCCTCCTCCTATTCTCCCGTAATACAGAATCTATCAGGGGTAATGGGAATGGCTGTGATGGGTGTTCACACCTGAAGACTCAGTGCTGAGATATAAACAACCCCTGATCAGGTGACTAGACTCCAGCGACACCGAGGAGGTCAGCAGAGGAAGGTGTGACCCTTCAGGAGGAAGGTGTGACCCTTCAGAGGTCTCCTGGATGGAAGTGTGTGAGGTAAGGGACAGAGCCGGGATCCAGCAAGGAGGTCAGGGAAGCAGACGGCACTGAGCCATACCAGGTCAGGGGGCGTGGCCACTATCCTGTCACATGATCTGCAGGGAAAACCTGTTTTTCTGGATTGGTGGAATATTTCCTTCATACTGGTAACATAATCCTGGCAAATAACATCTGGAAGTACGACGAACAGGTGGAACACCGACCGTCATCCAGCGTCCGGGTGTTATGCTGAATGTACAACGTGATGGTGAAATTCTGCAAGCAGTGATTGGCTGACACGTATAATATAATATATATATATATATATATATATATATATATATATATATATATATATATATATATATATATATATATATATATATATATATATATATATATATATATATATATATATATATATATATATATATATATATATATATACACACATATACATATATACATATATACACACACACACACACACACACGTATGTACACCATGTCGGCACACACTCACCCATTGTACTTATTAATGAGAAAAAGAGAGTACCTCCTCTTCAATCATCAATGGCTCTCTGCAGACAATGAAAGGCTCACTCCATCACCACTCAGCGGGTCTCTATCCTGCCTGTGTCATTGAGGACACCCTCTTTTTTCCTATTATAGGGCCTCCCACCTTCCCTGTGCCAGTTATTTCAGAGAAGCTGTCCACCCACGAACACCCGTCCCACCCACGAGCACCCGTCCCACCCACGAGCACCCGTCCCACCCACGAGCACCCGTCCCACCCATTGATCTCCCATTCATTGTCATGTGTGGAGTGGTGATGAGGAAGTGCTGGGACTGGACAGAGGAGTCACCATTAAAGAGGACACAGTGAAGGTCTGGTACACATATGATATCCTATACCTGGGTGATCTGTCCAGCAGGTTGTAGGATGCAGAGATACGGGGGGCAATGGGTGGTGAAGAAAGCGGGGTGCAGGTGTGGTTGGTGGTTTGCATGGTGTGTGCTGACATTGCAGTGGCAGTTGGGTGCAGATGGTCTCCCACCACATGGTGGTCTCAGACAGGACCCAACACTCAGCTTGGGGACAAGACAGCAGGACCTCCAGCATTTCCTCTGCCCGTCCCTCTGCTGCCCATTGCAGATCACCGAGCCATCCCTTCCTCCATCCACTGCCACCGAAGGGATGACAGACTGCCTACGAGTGTGTGTGTGCCTCTGCAACCATCTTCTGCTCAGAATGTTCTCTGAGCTCCGACACGTTGCTGGGTATAGTCAGGGCCGGGGGAGCAGTGAGGAGGCGGTGGCTTGAGGAAAGGGGGGTGGCTCAGGTTAGTGGAGGCGTCAGAACTGGGGACAGGTGGGGCCACGGCTGGGGATGGTGCCATTACATCCTCAGGCTGAGTATTGGGGCAGGCTGCTGGGCTTGGCAGGTGACAGAAGCTGGGGGATGCTGAGGGCAGAAATTTGTGCTGGCAGGGTGCAGAGGGTGGGAGTGGTCAGTGTGGAGAAGGAGGGGGTTGCACCATCTGGTGGGAGTGGTCAGTGTGGAGAAGGAGGGAGTTGCACCATCTGGTGGGAGTGGTCAGTGTGGAGAAGGAGGGAGTTGCACCATCTGGTGGGAGTGGTCAGTGTGGAGAAGGAGGGGGTTGCACCATCTGGTGGGAGTGGTCAGTGTGGAGAAGGAGGGGGTTGCACCATCTGGTGGGAGTGGTCAGTGTGGAGAAGGAGGGGGTTGCACCATCTGGTGGGAGTGGTCAGTGTGGAGAAGGAGGGGGTTGCACCATCTGGTGGGAGTGGTCAGTGTGGAGAAGGAGGGGGTTGCACCATCTGGTGGGAGTGGTCAGTGTGGAGAAGGAGGGGGTTGCACCATCTGGTGGGAGTGGTCAGTGTGGAGAAGGAGGGGGTTGCACCATCTGGTGGGAGTGGTCAGTGTGGAGAAGGAGGGGGTTGCACCATCTGGTGGGAGTGGTCAGTGTGGAGAAGGAGGGGGTTGCACCATCTGGTGGGAGTGGTCAGTGTGGAGAAGTGACCTTTTTGGGGGAAGACAATGACAGCATTAGAAGTGGAGATTTACTGTTATAGAGAACACGTAACATGCCCTGAAGAATCCACCTATCTGGAATTCCTCCTTATATTTTTATCAGTGCGCTTCCTGTGCCGTGGCTCTCCTGTGCCGTGGTCTTATAGCTGTATATGTGAGGTGTGACATGTAAGGCACAGGGCTGTAGAAATATGAAGAGACAGTGCAGCGACTATGGCCACCTCATCATACAGCCATCATCCCAGAGAGCCACGATGAGGAGACCCCTCCATGTCTATGTGTGTGCAGAGGACCACGATGAGGAGACCCCTCCATGTCTGTGTGCAGAGGACCACGATGAGGAGACCCCTCCATGTCTGTGTGCAGAGGACCACGATGAGGAGATCCCTCCATGTCTGTGTGCAGAGGACCACGATGAGGAGATCCCTCCATGTCTGTGTGTGTGCAGAGGACCACGATGAGGAGACCCCTCCATGTCTATGTGAAGAGGACCACGATGAGGAGACCCCTCCATGTCTGTGTGCAGAGGACCACGATGAGGAGACCCCTCCATGTCTGTGTGTGTGCAGAGGACCACGATGAGGAGACCCCTCCATGTCTGTGTGTGTGCAGAGGACCACGATGAGGAGACCCCTCCATGTCTGTGTGTGTGCGCAGAGGACCACGATGAGGAGACCCCTCCATGTCTGTGTGTGTGCGCAGAGGACCACGATGAGGAGACCCCTCCATGTCTGTGTGTGTGCGCAGAGGACCACGATGAGGAGACCTCTCCATGTCTGTGTGTGTGCAGAGGACCACGATGAGGAGACCCCTCCATGTCTGTGTGCAGAGGACCACGATGAGGAGACCCCTCCATGTCTGTGTGTGTGCAGAGGACCACGATGAGGAGACCTCTCCATGTCTATGTGTGTGCGCAGAGGACCACGATGAGGAGACCCCTCCATGTCTGTGTGTGTGCAGAAGACCACGATGAGGAGACCCCTCCATGTCTGTGTGTGTGCAGAGGACCACGATGAGGAGACCCCTCCATGTCTGTGTGCAGAGGACCACGATGAGGAGACCCCTCCATGTCTGTGTGCAGAGGACCACGATGAGGAGACCCCTCCATGTCTGTGTGCAGAGGACCACGATGAGGAGACCCCTCCATGTCTGTGTGCAGAGGACCACGATGAGGAGACCCCTCCATGTCTGTGTGCAGAGGACCACGATGAGGAGACCCCTCCATGTCTGTGTGTGTGCAGAGGACCACGATGAGGAGATCCCTCCATGTCTGTGTGTGTGCAGAGGACCACGATGAGGAGACCTCTCCATGTCTGTGTGTGTGCAGAGGACCACGATGAGGAGACCCCTCCATGTCTGTGTGTGTGCGCAGAGGACCACGATGAGGAGACCCCTCCATGTCTGTGTGTGTGCAGAGGACCACGATGAGGAGACCCCTCCATGTCTGTGTGTGTGCAGAGGACCACGATGAGGAGACCCCTCCATGTCTGTGTGCAGAGGACCACGATGAGGAGACCTCTCCATGTCTGTGGGCAGAGGACCACGATGAGGAGACCCCTCCATGTCTGCGTGTGTGCAGAGGACCACGATGAGGAGACCCCTCCATGTCTGTGTGTGTGCGCGCAGAGGACCACGATGAGGAGACCCCTCCATGTCTGTGTGTGTGCAGAGGACCACGATGAGGAGATCCCTCCATGTCTGTGTGTGCAGAGGACCACGATGAGGAGACCCCTCCATGTCTGTGCAGAGGACCACGATGAGGAGACCCCTCCATGTCTGTGTGTGTGTGCAGAGGACCACGATGAGGAGACCCCTCCATGTCTGTGTGTGTGCAGAGGACCACGATGAGGAGACCCCTCCATGTCTGTGGGCAGAGGACCACGATGAGGAGACCCCTCCATGTCTGCGTGTGTGCAGAGGACCACGATGAGGAGACCCCTCCATGTCTGTGTGTGTGCGCGCAGAGGACCACGATGAGGAGACCCCTCCATGTCTGTGTGTGTGCAGAGGACCACGATGAGGAGATCCCTCCATGTCTGTGTGTGCAGAGGACCACGATGAGGAGACCCCTCCATGTCTGTGCAGAGGACCACGATGAGGAGACCCCTCCATGTCTGTGTGTGTGTGCAGAGGACCACGATGAGGAGACCCCTCCATGTCTGTGTGTGTGCAGAGGACCACGATGAGGAGACCCCTCCATGTCTGTGTGTGTGCAGAGGACCACGATGAGGAGACCCCTCCATGTCTGTGTGTGTGTGCAGAGGACCACGATGAGGAGACCCCTCCATGTCTGTGTTTGTGCAGAGGACCACGATGAGGAGACCCCTCCATGTCTGTGTTTGTGCAGAGGACCACGATGAGGAGACCTCTCCATGTCTGTGTGTGTGCGCAGAGGACCACGATGAGGAGACCCCTCCATGTCTGTGTTTGTGCAGAGGACCACGATGAGGAGACCCCTCCATGTCTGTGTTTGTGCAGAGGACCACGATGAGGAGACCTCTCCATGTCTGTGTGTGTGCGCAGAGGACCACGATGAGGAGACCCCTCCATGTCTGTGTTTGTGCAGAGGACCACGATGAGGAGACCCCTCCATGTCTGTGTTTGTGCAGAGGACCACGATGAGGAGACCTCTCCATGTCTGTGTGTGTGCGCAGAGGACCACGATGAGGAGACCCCTCCATGTCTGTGTGTGTGCAGAGGACCACGATGAGGAGACCCCTCCATGTCTGTGTGTGTGCAGAGGACCACGATGAGGAGACCCCTCCATGTCTGTGTGTGTGCAGAGGACCACGATGAGGAGACCCCTCCATGTCTGTGTGTGTGCAGAGGACCACGATGAGGAGACCCCTCCATGTCTGTGTGTGTGTGCGCAGAGGACCACGATGAGGAGACCCCTCCATGTCTGTGTGTGTGCAGAGGACCACGATGAGGAGATCCCTCCATGTCTGTGTGTGCAGAGGACCACGATGAGGAGACCTCTCCATGTCTATGTGTGTGCGCAGAGGACCACGATGAGGAGACCTCTCCATGTCTGTGTGTGTGCAGAGGACCACGATGAGGAGACCCCTCCATGTCTGTGTGCAGAGGACCACGATGAGGAGACCTCTCCATGTCTGTGTGTGTGCAGAGGACCACGATGAGGAGACCCCTCCATGTCTGTGTGTGTGCAGAGGACCACGATGAGGAGACCCCTCCATGTCTGTGTGTGTGCAGAGGACCACGATGAGGAGACCCCTCCATGTCTGTGTGTGCAGAGGACCACGATGAGGAGACCTCTCCATGTCTATGTGTGCGCGCAGAGGACCACGATCAGGAGACCCCTCCATGTCTGTGTGTGTGCAGAGGACCACGATGAGGAGATCCCTCCATGTCTGTGTGTGCAGAGGACCACGATGAGGAGACCCCTCCATGTCTGTGTGTGTGCAGAGGACCACGATGAGGAGACCCCTCCATGTCTGTGTGTGTGCAGAGGACCACGATGAGGAGACCCCTCCATGTCTGTGTGTGTGCAGAGGACCACGATGAGGAGACCTCTCCATGTCTGTGTGTGTGCAGAGGACCACGATGAGGAGACCCCTCCATGTCTGTGTGTGTGCAGAGGACCACGATGAGGAGACCCCTCCATGTCTGTGTGTGTGCAGAGGACCACGATGAGGAGACCCCTCCATGTCTGTGTGCAGAGGACCACGATGAGGAGATCCCTCCATGTCTGTGTGCAGAGGACCACGATGAGGAGACCCCTCCATGTCTGTGTGTGTGCAGAGGACCACGATGAGGAGATCCCTCCATGTCTGTGTGTGTGCAGAGGACCACGATGAGGAGATCCCTCCATGTCTGTGTGTGCAGAGGACCACGATGAGGAGATCCCTCCATGTCTGTGTGTGTGCAGAGGACCACGATGAGGAGACCCCTCCATGTCTGTGTTTGTGCAGAGGACCACGATGAGGAGATCCCTCCATGTCTGTGTGCAGAGGACCACGATGAGGAGACCCCTCCATGTCTGTGTGTGTGCAGAGGACCACGATGAGGAGATCCCTCCATGTCTGTGTGTGTGCAGAGGACCACGATGAGGAGATCCCTCCATGTCTGTGTGTGCAGAGGACCACGATGAGGAGATCCCTCCATGTCTGTGTGTGTGCAGAGGACCACGATGAGGAGACCTCTCCATGTCTATGTGAGGGAGAGCGCCGTATGTAGGAAATATGATGAAGGATCAGGCCATGTCGGCTTCACCATCACCGGAGTCCTCAGCCGGCTCATCCTATTCATTGTTACCACGTGTATTACCGCCCCCCTCCCCAATGTACAGACAACTATAGGAACATCTCTGTACTCAAATCAGGGAGGGGGGGCAATCTTATGGGGTCCGGTCTTAGGATTTGAGTCCAGTGACACCCCACCCCCACCTCATACACTTTGTCCCATTTTCCAGGCACTCGTCCCTCTCGTAAACACAATCAGCTACCAATGCCGGGAATTCTGGGAAATCAGGTCAGTGTTCCGGATTATCTCAGGATCCAGCTGGTCACACAACAATCTACATTCCTGCACCTCGGTGTCCGCATATTAACTCTTTGTGAGAGCCGGGGGAGGGGATTCCACATGTGGGAGACACATTGCAGCATTACACAATCTATGGAGGAAGAGATTTCACAATACAACTGGCTGAGCAATCAGAGGAGGAACAACAACTGTCATCACAAGGAACATGCTGAGCAACCTCCACCATCACCACATGTGACCTGTACACAGAGAGGATTCTGGGAGTACGGCCAACTGACATCTCCAGTGACAACATCCCCGAGTCATGGGACTTCCCCTCCCCCTCCACATATAAACCAGGCAGAACCTCAACACTGCAATCATTTCCCATCTCCACAATAATGACTGTGAATAGAGAACAGGCAGAACATTTCCAATACAGTGCCTGGAAAAAGTATTCATACCCCTTGAAATTCCCCACATTTTGTTAAACCAAAAACATAAATGTATTTTATTGGGATTTTATGTGATAGACCAACACAAAGTGTCACATAATTGTGAAGTGGAAGGAAAATGATAAATGATACAAATAAATATGTGAAAAGTGTGGGGGAGGGGCATTTGTATGGCGCCCCCCGGAGTCAATACTTTGTAGAACCCCCTTTCTCTACAAGTCTTTTTGGGGATGTCTCTACCAGCTTTGCACATCTAGAGAGGACATTTCTGCCCATTCTTCTTGTAAAATATCTCAAGCTCTGTCAGATTGGATGGAGAGCGTCTGTGAACAGCAATTTTCGAGTCTTGCCACAGATTCTCAATGTGATTTAGGTCTGGACTGTGACTGGGCCATTCTAACACATGAATATGCTTTGATCTAAACCATTCCATTGTAGCTCTGGCTGGATGTTTCGGGTCGTTGTCCTGCTGGAAGGTGAACCTCCGCCCCGGTCTCAAGTCTTTTGTAGACTCTAACAGGTTTTCTTCTAAGATTGTCCTGTATTTGTCTCTATCCATCTTCCCATCAACTCTGACCAGCTTCCCTGTCCCTGCTGAAGAAAAGCATCCCCACCACATGATGCTGCCACCACCATGTTTCACGGTGGGGATGGTGTGATCAGGGTGATGTGCAGTGTTAGTTTTCCCCACACATAGCGTTTTACTTTTAGGCCATAAAGTTGAATTTTGGTCTCCTCTGACCAGATCACCTTCTTCCACATGTTTGCTGTGTCCTCCACATGGCTTCTCACAAACTACAAACAGGACTTCTTATGACTTTCTTTCACCAATGTCTTTCTTCTTGTCACTCTTCCATAAAGGGCAGATTTGTGGAGAACACGACTAATAGTTGTCCTGTGGACAGATTCTCCCACCTGAGCTGTGGATCTCTGCAGCTCCTCCAGAGTTACCATGGACCTCTTGGCTCTTCTCTGATGAATGTTCTCCTTGCCCGGCCGGTCAGTTTAGGTGGACGGCCATGTCTTGGTAGGTCTGCAGAGGTGCCATACTCTTTCCATTTTCCGATGATGGATTGAACAGAGCTCCGTGAGATGATCAAAGCTTGGGAGATTTTTTTATAACCTAACCCTGCTTTATACTTCTCCACAACTTTATCCCTGACCTGTCTGGTGTGTTCCTTGGCCTTCATGATGCTGTTTGTTCACTAAGGTTCTCTAACAAACCTCTGAGGGCTTCACAGAACATCTGTATATTAATACTGAGATTAAATGACACACAGGTGGACTCTATTTACTAATTAGGTGACTTCTGAAGGCAATTGGTTCCTCTAGATTTTAGTTATCAGAGTAAAGGGGGCTGAATACAAAATGCCCCCCCCCCCCCCCACACTTTTCACATATTTATTTGTATCATTTATCATTTTCCTTCCACTTCACAATTATGTGACACTTTGTGTTGGTCTATCACATAAAATACCAATAAAATACATTTACGTTTTTGGGTGTAGAAAATGTGGGGGAATGTCTAGGGGTATGAATACTTTTTCCAGGCGCTGTATGTAGAGGAGAGCGGTGGGTGGAGAGCGCGGTGCTCAGTGCCGGGTGTGATTATCTTGTTCATACATCTCATGGTGTCAGGTGACCCGATGGTGAGAAGAGTAACCGGATCCGGCATTATCTGCACACTGACTGCTAATTACAGGTGAGCGCCGTGTAACCGATAAAAATAAACCCCGACCCTAAACACCGAACAAATTACTGCAAACCAATACACAGGAGACCCGCCACCCGCCTCCCCCTCCCCGCATACACAGGAGACCCGCCTCCCCCTCCCCCGCCTACACGGGGGACCCACGTCCCCCGCCCCCATGGATAGTGGTATAAGGACCCCTTACCATGAAGCGGAGAGGATGGGAGGACAGGAGACACCGGGCTTTGATCCCCATGGCAGACACACGACCCCGTCCAATCCCAGATCCCCCGGGGGAAGGGACAGCTGGACGGTCTAATGAAGTTCACAGACATGGAGGAGAAGTCTCTCCCGGGGGAAACAACGTTCTTCCTACAAAACTCTGCTGGAAGATTACTGGAGGAGGCCGAGGGTGGGGGTGGGGGGGTGGGGGGGGATTAATCTTCTAATCTGTTTGTTCAGATACTTCAAATCAGGTCATCTATCTGAACTCCCTCCACCAACACACTGATCTCTGATTATTACCTCCCATGTGACCTCAGACCGATCCGTCATCCTTCCAATCTACAAAACCCACCGGGCAACCCTACAATGTACAAAACCCGAGAGACCCTACAATGTACAAAACCCACTGGGCGACCCTACAATGTACAAAACCCGAGAGACCCTACAATGTACAAGACCCACCGAGAGACCCTACAATGTACAAGACCCACCGAGAGACCCTACAATGTACAAAACCCGAGAGACCCTACAATGTACAAAACCCGAGAGACCCTACAATGTACAAGACCCACCGAGAGACCCTACAATGTACAAAACCCACCGAGAGACCCTACAATGTACAAAACCCACCGGGCAACCCTACAATGTACAAAACCCGAGAGACCCTACAATGTACAAAACCCGAGAGACCCTACAATGTACAAAACCCACCGGGCAACCCTACAATGTACAAAACCCGAGAGACCCTACAATGTACAAAACCCGAGAGACCCTACAATGTACAAAACCCACCGGGCAACCCTACAATGTACAAAACCCGAGAGACCCTACAATGTACAAAACCCACCGGGCAACCCTACAATGTACAAAACCCGAGAGACCCTACAATGTACAAAACCCGAGAGACCCTACAATGTACAAGACCACAGGGCGACCCCACAATGTACAAAACCCGAGAGACCCCACAATGTACAAAACCCGAGAGACCCTACAATGTACAAAACCCACCGAGAGACCCTACAATGTACAAGACCCACCGAGAGACCCTACAATGTACAAAACCCGAGAGACCCCACAATGTACAAAACCCGAGAGACCCTACAATGTACAAAACCCACCGGGCGACCCTACAATGTACAAAACCCACCGGGCGACCCTACAATGTACAAAACCCACCGAGAGACCCTACAATGTACAAAACCCGAGAGACCCTACAATGTACAAAACCCACCGAGAGACCCTACAATGTACAAGACCCACCGAGAGACCCTACAATGTACAAAACCTGAGAGACCCTACAATGTACAAGACCACAGGGCGACCCCACAATGTACAAAACCCACCGGGCAACCCTACAATGTACAAAACCCGAGAGACCCTACAATGTACAAAACCCGAGAGACCCTACAATGTACAAAACCCGAGAGACCCTACAATGTACAAGACCACAGGGCGACCCCACAATGTACAAAACCCACCGGGCAACCCTACAATGTACAAAACCCGAGAGACCCTACAATGTACAAAACCCACCGAGAGACCCTACAATGTACAAAACCCACCGAGAGACCCTACAATGTACAAAACCCGAGAGACCCTACAATGTACAAGACCACAGGGCGACCCCACAATGTACAAAACCCGAGAGACCCTACAATGTACAAAACCCACCGGGCGACCCCACAATGTACAAGACCCACCGGGCGACCCCACAACGTACAAGACCCACCGAGAGACCCTACAATGTACAAAACCCGAGAGACCCTACAATGTACAAAACCCGAGAGACCCTACAATGTACAAGACCACAGGGCGACCCCACAATGTACAAAACCCGAGAGACCCTACAATGTACAAAACCCGAGAGACCCTACAATGTACAGACCCACCGAGAGACCCTACAATGTACAAGACCCACCGGGCAACCCTACAATGTACAAAACCCGAGAGACCCTACAATGTACAAAACCCGAGAGACCCTACAATGTACAAAACCCGAGAGACCCTACAATGTACAAGACCACAGGGCGACCCCACAATGTACAAAACCCGAGAGACCCCACAATGTACAAAACCCGAGAGACCCCACAATGTACAAAACCCGAGAGACCCTACAATGTACAAGACCCACCGAGAGACCCTACAATGTACAAGACCCACCGGGCAACCCTACAATGTACAAAACCCGAGAGACCCTACAATGTACAAAACCCGAGAGACCCTACAATGTACAAAACCCACCGGGCGACCCTACAATGTACAAAACCCACCAGGCGACCCTACAATGTACAAAACCCACCGAGAGACCCTACAATGTACAAAACCCGAGAGACCCTACAATGTACAAGACCCACCGAGAGACCCTACAATGTACAAAACCCACCGAGAGACCCTACAATGTACAAGACCCACCGAGAGACCCTACAATGTACAAAACCTGAGAGACCCTACAATGTACAAGACCACAGGGCGACCCCACAATGTACAAAACCCACCGGGCAACCCTACAATGTACAAAACCCGAGAGACCCTACAATGTACAAAACCCGAGAGACCCTACAATGTACAAAACCCGAGAGACCCTACAATGTACAAGACCACAGGGCGACCCCACAATGTACAAAACCCACCGGGCAACCCTACAATGTACAAAACCCGAGAGACCCTACAATGTGCAAAACCCACCGAGAGACCTACAATGTACAAAACCCACCGAGAGACCCTACAATGTACAAAACCCACCGAGAGACCCTACAATGTACAAAACCCGAGAGACCCTACAATGTACAAGACCACAGGGCGACCCCACAATGTACAAAACCCGAGAGACCCTACAATGTACAAAACCCACCGAGAGACCCCACAATGTACAAGACCCACCGGGCGACCCACAACGTACAAGACCCACCGAGAGACCCTACAATGTACAAAACCCGAGAGACCCTACAATGTACAAAACCCGAGAGACCCTACAATGTACAAAACCCGAGAGACCCTACAATGTACAAGACCCACCGAGAGACCCTACAATGTACAAGTCCAACCGGACGACCCCACAAGGTACAAGACCCACCGGGCGACCGTACAAATCCAACCGGGCGATCCTACAACGTACAAGACCCACCGGGCGACCCTACAACGTACACTCCACACAGCCAGACCCCTCCTCCGTTCACTCCACACAGCCAGACCCCTCCTCCGTTCACTCCACACAGCCAGACCCCTCCTCCGTTCACTCCACACAGCCAGACCCCTCCTCCGTTCACTCCACACAGCCAGACCCCTCCTCCGTTCACTCCACACAGCCAGACCCCTCCTCCGTTCACTCCACACAGCCAGACCCCTCCTCCGTTCACTCCACACAGCCAGACCCCTCCTCCGTTCACTCCACACAGCCAGACCCCTCCTCCGTTCACTCCACACAGCCAGACCCCTCCTCCGTTCACTCCACACAGCCAGACCCCTCCTCCGTTCACTCCACACAGCCAGACCCCTCCTCCGTTCACTACACACAGCCAGACCCCTCCTCCGTTCACTACACACAGCCAGACCCCTCCTCCGTTCACTACACACAGCCAGACCCCTCCTCCATTCACTGATCGGGGTGTAGATGGGAATGCCGGTCCTAACATTCACCAGCTGTAGTTGGGTGTTGGAGCTCCTCCTAGAGGCCGAATTATCAATACAGAAAGACTGATCAATGGATTATATGTAGAATGAAGTACCTTCCCAGGAGCCGGGCCCTACGATCTCCTCTGCTGGGGGCCCCTCAGAAAGACCATCCTCATCCCAGCTGACAGCCCCAGAGCACCATGGGTAAGTACAGTCCTGGCTGACACCACCGGACTTTGTCCCCATTAGATAAGACGCCATGGTGACCAATGAGGGGGAGCCGAGCTCAGAGTGACGTCTTATCACCCAATATCAACAACACGCCTTCGTGTGTGTGTGTGTGTGTGTGTGTGTGTGTGTGTGTGTGTGTATGTATGTATATTTATTTATTAGATAGAGATATATAGATATAGATATAGATATCTATCTATCTATACTGCCTCCCGCAGCACCCGGAGAACACATCAAGAGGAACCCCGAAATCCTCACCGACTGGCCACTCTCACCACCTCCCTCCATGGGAAAACAAATCAACCCAAATAACAGTACACGTCCAATGTCTCCTTACTTCTTCTTATCACATGAATATAGACAACTCCTTTCCGGGGGGGACACAATCCTCCCACCACCTCGGGAGCAACCAAATCCTCCTCCCACCACCTCGGGAGCAACCAAATCCTCCTCCCACCACCTCGGGAGCAACCAATCCTCCTCCCACCACCTCGGGAGCAACCAAATCCTCCTCCCACCACCTCGGGAGGACCCAAATCCTCCTCCCACCACCTCGGGAGGACCCAAATCCTCCTCCCACCACCTCGGGAGGACCCAAATCCTCCTCCCACCACCTCGGGAGGACCCAAATCCTCCTCCCACCACCTCGGGAGGACCCAAATCCTCCTCCCACCACCTCAGGAGCAACCAAATCCTCCTCCCACCACCTCAGGAGGAACCAAATCCTCCTTCCACCACCTCAGGAGGACCCAAATCCTCCTCCACCTCCTCAGGAGGAACCAAATCCTCCTCCCACCACCTCAGGAGGACCCAAATCCTCCTCCCTCCTCCTCAGGAGGAACCAAATACTCCTATCATGAGGACATACATAGTTAGTCAGGTTGAAAGAAAGACCATCCA
>JBBHAA010003303.1:0-27703 GCA_037953035.1 Aquarana catesbeiana
ACTGAGATAAGTACACATTATAGAGGGATGTGCTTTGTTCAGATTTCATGTCTGAGGTTTACAACCACTCTAAGGCCAGCTTAAAGCAGAACTGAAGGTTTTTTTTATATCAGGTTGTGAGCAGGCAGGCTATTTATTGCAGCAGAGGCACGCTACGTCCCTTCCCCAATAGACACCCCCTACCTGCCCGCTCTTCTGCGGCATGTAAACGGAGCCAAAAGCGGCTCAACTGGCATGGCCGGCATGGTTCCTGGGCATGGGGTTACGTTAACCCTCGGCTAGCCAATGAAGAAGCCTAAAGATCGGCGCCCAGGAGAAGACGCCGGCGCCCCCTGGTGGACTTTCCGACCACTGAAGAGGGAGGCGAGTACAACGCCTTTTATTTCTGCTCTAAGACTTCATTCACACCCAACCAAGTGGAACAGCGCTCCGCCATTTTTTGCGCATTTTAGGTGCACTGCCCCACATGCAACAATCGCACAAGAAGAAATGCAGGCTTTTTTTTTTTTTTTAACCACTCGCTGACCAGCCGCGGTCATTATACTGCGGCAGGTTGGCTCTCCTGGGCGAATCGCCGTAGGTGTACATCGAGCCCCTTTAAGAGCGATAGGAGGAGGCGCACGCGATGTCCGCCGGCCACCCGCGATCGCCCCCAACAGAGAGAGGGACAGAACGGGGATCTGTCCACGTAAACAGATTCCCCATTCTGACAGGGGAGTAGAGAGAGATCTGCTGTTCCTAGTGATCAGAAACAGCGATCTCTCTCCTCCTCCAGTCAGTCCCCTCCCCCCCACAACAGTAAGAAACACCTCCCTAGGACACACACTTAACCCCTTGATCCCCCCCCCCCCCCCCCCTAGTGTTAACCCCTTCCCTGCCAGTGACATTTATACAGTAATCAGTGCATTTTTATAGCTCTGATTGCTGTGTAAATGTCAACGGTCCCAAAAAAAAAAACAAAAAAGTGTCCGATTTGTCCGCCGCAATGTCGCAGTCTCGCTTAAAAACACTGATCGCCGTTATTACTAGTAAACATTACTAGTAAACAATAAATAAATAATAAAAAATGCCAAAAATCGATCCCCTATTTGTAGACGCTATAGTCAAAAAAAAAAAAAAAAAAAAAATTTTACTAATCAGTTTAGGCCGATATGTATTCTTCTACATATTTTTGGTAAAAAAAAAAAAAAAAATCACAATAAGTGTATATTGATTATATACGCTTATTGCGATTTTTTAACCAAAATATGTAGAAGAATACATATCGGCCTAAACTGATGAAGAAATGTATTTTTTTATTATATATATTATAGCAAAAAGTAAAAAAATTGTTTTTTTTTTTTCGCTATTTTTTGTTTATAGCGCAAAAAATAAAAAACACAGAGATGATCAATTACCACCAAAAGAAAGCTCTATTTTGATTGAGTGACACACGTCGCACGGCCGCGCAATTGTCAGTTAAAAGTGACGCCGTGCCGTATCGCAAAAATGGCCTGGTCATTAAGGGGGGCAAATCCTTCCGGTCCTTAAAAAAAAAAAAACCTGCACCGCACTACAACGCATGGCAATAAGTTATCTTGAGTTGCGGTACGATTTAGCACACGCGTGTCGGCTGGTACAATTGGGGTGCCCTTAGGAGGGGAACATGTGAGATATTACACACACTCCTCTGCTGCCTAAGTGTGAACATGTCCTAAAAGGAGAACCCTCCCCCCCCCCCCCCCAACAGAGACTTCCTCGTCACTTCCTGTCTTTTCTGAAAAATAGGACACCGACCACAAATAAATAAATAAATAAAAAATATTGGGGTTCTATGTGATTCCTATTCTATGCAAAACTACAAATATAAATTTTAAACACATCAGATCAAAAGGGACTATATACTGTATACACTCACCGGACACTTTTTAGGTACACCTGTTCAGTTGCTCGGTAGCACAAACTGCTAATCAGCCAATCACATGGCAGCAAATCAATGCATTTAGACGCAGTGAAGAAGACTTGCTGAAGTTCAAACCGAGCATCAGCATGGGGGAAGAAAGGTGATAGGTGCTTCTAGCTGGGCAGTCTGAGAATGGGTAAGGTGGGGAAGTCAATGTCCTGGAGGAACAGGGTCAATTCATATTGAGAGTGACTTGCAGTAAGGGTTCAGGTCAGAATAGAACCTCCTAAACTCATCTTCCACTTGGACAGGGTCTGTGATCATGGTTCCAGAAGTCGCTGGAGCTGAACCACACCGGGGGGGCCTATGGTCAAGGTGGGCCATATAGGTGAGCAGTTTACCTGCAGGCTCACCATGTCCAAAAATGCGCTGCTTGCTAAAAAGATACCCTTTTTAGCTTTCTCAAAGTGTAGTTGGTCAGCGAGTCTAGACTGCAGACGCATAAAGGGAAGCGTTAGACTTCAGTGAGGGTCAGTGAGGAACACTTGTTCAAGGGAACTCAGACATTCCTCGGCCTGCTGTAATACAAGTTTGTATGAGGCTGTGTCTATTAATGTGTGCGGATAGAATCATACGAGCGTGCAACTTGAAGGCCACCCACAACTACCCAACCGTTGCTGACCCCAGGTTGGTGTGGAAAAAAAAATAAGAAAATAGACCCATTCTCGTTGGATGACGTCCACGTCCAACATGATGGTGAACCAAAACGGTTCAACCGCTATATGCGGGTGGAAGTGACTGATGCTAGGCGTAGGGTAACCAATAAGGGGAGTGATCTGACAGCACCCTAACACCAAACCCAACATCAAGGAGCTCGGGCACCAGGGCGGGAGAAAGCAAAAGCAGATCGATGCAGGACACGGCAGACT
Source organism: Aquarana catesbeiana (assembly GCA_037953035.1). Lineage (NCBI taxonomy): Eukaryota > Metazoa > Chordata > Amphibia > Anura > Ranidae > Aquarana > Aquarana catesbeiana. Next base: position 2,812 of record JBBHAA010003303.1, read on the forward strand.
GTAAAGGAGAGAAAGCAGGAGAAGGCGACTGTGGTCGGACACTTGTGCCTCCAAGTGTCTATCATGGCAAACTCTGGAAGGAACCTCCCAAATTCTGGTAAGCGAGGGTTGGGGTGGCACCTGGGCAGAAGGGCAAAGTCTATCAAGGCTGGGGTCAATCGTCATGTTAAAATCCCCCATCCAGATAGCAGGTACTGTGGGGTGTTTGGCCATAAGGCCACTCCCTCCTGTAGGACAGAAAACTGGAACGGTGGTGGGATGTAAAACGCCATAAAGGAGAATCTCCAAGCCACCAACGGTGGCATATAAAAACAGAGACCGACCCTGCGGGTCCGACTGCAGACAGTGAAGGCTGGAATTGTACCGATTTAGCAATTAAGATGGCAACTCCACAGGAATTAGAGGTGTACGGGGCGTGGTAGAACCAACCGACCCAGGGTTTTTTTTAAGCGCCATTTGCATCTGTCCTGTAATACGAGTCTACACTAGGACAGAGACGTCCGCACATAGAGATCTGAGGTGGGAAAGGACAGCAACCCGTTTGGGTTTGGTACGTAGACCACGCACATTCCATGTAACTAACTTAAGAGAGGCCATGACAGGTTTAGAGGTATAAGAGATGTAGATGATTATCTGCGCTAACCCCCCAAAAAAGAAAAATTATATATAAAAGTGATACATATAAAAAAAAAAAATGAATACAAAATGAATTGGTGCAGCATCTAAAAAAAAAAAAAAAAAGGAATATTTAGCTTGTAAGAATGTGCAAAAGAAAAAATGCGCAACCAAAAATCAGTGAAAGAAACTTCTCTGCATATATAAAAATGCAAACGTGTGCTTGTGATTAAATGAAAGCAATACTACGCATAATAAACCATAAAGTCAAGTGATAAAATAGGAGCAATCCTATGCAGTATAGTCCGTAAGGTGCTTAAATTATTGCAAACAATAAAGACAGGCTTTTCAGGACAGCAAACGATTTTTCTGTTCATCAAATATTAAGCCAAACAGCGCCGCTGACCAGATTCGGTGGATCTCAAGTTATAGAGATCAAAACGAGCACACACAGGAGGGATCACTCAGTCCCGAAGATCGTCTATCCCCCAGGCTCAAAACGATCGCGGGATCCTTCCTCCTATACCGGTTCAACCTGCTGCGATATTCCTTACTGGGTTTTCCTGAAGGTGGGCTCCACTCGTGAGAATAGTTATAAAATGGAAAGAAGAGAAATCATGGTGCAGTACTCGATTTAAAGACTTTTATTCAAAATTTCCATGGGCACCGACATCCAACAAAAAATGGTATTCAATATTCAAATTAGCCGTGGCTCAAGCCAGCCAGCTGATGCGTGGTGACGTCAAGACCTGTAGCTCCACCCGACGCGTTTCCCCCCATAAAAGGCATCGACTGGGAAAAGGAGGCTATTAGGGGTATAAGAGGCTTCATGGTGCAGTACTCGATTTAAAGAGTTTTATTCAAAAATTCCCAAGGGCACAGACACCCAACAAAAAACGGTATTTAATATTCAAAACAGCCGCGGCCCAAGCCAGCCAGCTGATGCATGGTGACATCAAGACCTGTAGCTCCACCCGACGCGTTTCCCCCGTACAAGGCATAGACTGGGAAAGGAGGCTATTAGGGGTATAAGAGCACGCAGTCGGACCAACAGGGAACAGCCTCCTATGAAACAATGCAGAACAGCATAAACCATAAGGAAAGCATTATATATGCAGACACGGCAGGCCTGTGTAAGTGAGCTGCATAATTCAAACGGCCTGCAGGTACTGGTTGCACAGAGAGCCAAGGAGGATAGTGAATGACCATGAAGGCACGATATCCAATGAGTAAAGTCAAATTGAGTTACGAGGCAAGTCAGATATAAGTAAATTAATGCACATAAACTGTGCCAACACTAGACCAGCGTTGCAAAATGGACAAACAACTGCCCACCACAGCCCTGGGGGCAGCAGCTGGCCAGGGAAACAAAACTTGAAAATTCAGCGTTGTTCTCCAGGTCAGAAAAAAAAGGAACATAAGTACAAGTGTGACCATGGTGGCCATGGGGGGAGGGACTAGGAACTGAAGAGTGCATAACGGTGCGGGTTGGAAAATGTACCAACAGTTGAGGTGAGTGCTGACAGTTCGGGGACGGCTAGAATCATTGTGATGGGGGGGCATAAGGAGATGTGGGGATGATCCAGATTGTGAAAACAGGAGACAAGGGGTATAGATAGCTCTGGGGCTGGTCAAAAAGGGATTAAAGTGAGCACAAATGGGAGAAATAACAGGAGCATGACTCGCGGTACGTGAAGATTTGGCCGATCCAGAGCTGAAACTGCGGGGTCAAAAGCCAGAAAAAAAAAAAAAATCACGTTTACAGGGGGGAGGAAGAGAAACGACCACCAGTTTGCTTAGGTAGGAGCAGGGGCCAGCCGTGTCACGATGTTCCAGCCAGGACAGGACCGCAGCGGGATCTTCAAAGAATTGGGCCTTGCCATCACAGGTCACTCGGAGTCTTGCCAGGAACCGCATTGCATAAGCAAGGTGGTGAATTGCGTAGTTGATGCTTAGCCTCAATGAACTGTGCCCTCTTCTTTTGCACCTCGGCGGAGAAGTCTGGGAACACAGCAATGTGTACATTACCCAATGGGATATTGCCTCTCTCACGGGTTAGGTGCAGAATGGTGTCCCGATCACGGTAGTTTAAAAGCTCGGCTATGAAGGTGCGTGGGGGAGTACCGGATGCGGGAGGGCGAGCAGCCAGGCGATGAGCACTATACACCACGAATGTTGACGAGAAGGCCTCTCTGCTGAAGGTTTTGATAAGCAGTTGTTGAAGAAAGGAGGGGGGGGGGGGGGGGGGGGTCAGAGCCTTCTGCCCTCTCAGGCAGACCAGCAAAGTGGAGGTTACATCTGCAGAGTCTGTTTTCCATATCGTCTGGTTTACTCAAAGCAGCACTGAGTTGATGTTGCAGCAGTTCAGTAGTCATCTGCAATGGTGGGATTTCGGTTTCTACGTGACCGACCCTGCGTTCTGTCTCAGTTGCTCTCTCTGTCAGATAAGAGAGATGTCAGCTTTCACCTCCGATATTTTAGAGGTGAGGGTAGCCTGGCATAAAAGACGGCCTCTAGGATTCTGGCGGTGCCCCCCCCCCCCCCAAAGGTTGTTCTTTGTCCTCCGGGATGAGGGGGGCAACGCCATCTTCCTCTGCTTGGTCTCGCCCCTCATGGTAATATTTGTCCAGCCTTGCCAGGGCCTCGGAGACCAGTTTTGGCGGTGACATGGATGCGGGGTGCAATGAGAGACACTGTAGGCAGCCTGTCGGTGTGTTAGAGGAAGAATTGCTATAGGCCCCCTAACCTGAGGGAGGAAGTGGAGACGGATCTCCTATCACAAATTGGATTAGCAGCAAGGATGGGAAGTGTTATCATAATGGGGGATTTTAATTATCCAGACATAGACTGGGCGGAGGGAACCGCGCATTTATTTAAGGCTCGCCAGTTCCTTAATGTCTTGCAGGACAATTTTATGGGTCAGATGGTAGACGCACCAACTAGAAATAAAACATTACTAGATCTACTGATTACCAACAATACAGACCTGATCACAGATGTGGAAATACGGGGCAATTTAGGTAACAGCGATCACAGGTCAATTAGTTTCAGTATAAATCACACAAATAGGAAACATGAAGGGAACACAAAGACACTGAATTTCAAAAGAGCCAACTTCCCTAAACTACAAACCTTGCTAAAAGGCATAAATTGGGATAAAATATTAGGAACAAAGAATACGGAGGAGAGATGGGTTTGCTTTAAGAGCATATTAAATAAGGGCATTAGCCAATGTATCCCATTGGGTAATAAATTTAAAAGAGCGAACAAACATCCTGGATGGCTTAACTCCAATGTAAAAATGCATATAAAAGCAAAGGAGAAGGCCTTCAAAAAAATACAAGGTTGAGGGATCATCCTCAGCATTCAGAATTTATAAAGAATGCAACAAGAAATGTAAGGGTGCAATTAGGACAGCTAAGATAGAACATGAAAGACACATAGCGGAGGAGAGCAAAAAAAATCCCAAGAAATTCTTTAAGTATGTAAACAGTAAAAAAGGGAGGACAGACCATATTGGCCCCATAAAGAATGAGGAAGGACATCTGGTTACAAAGGATGGGGAGATGGCAAAGGTATTGAATTTATTCTTCTCCTCAGTCTTCACGAGTGAATCGGGGGGCTTCAGTAACCAAAACTGCAGTGTTTATCCTCATGACACAACACAGGAAGCACCTCCATGGTTAACAGAGGACGGAATTAAAATTAGACTTGAGAAACTTAACATTAATAAATCACTGGGACCAGATGGCTTGCATCCGAGGGTACTTAGGGAACTCAGTCAGGTGATTGCCAGACCATTGTTCCTAATTTTTACAGACAGTCTACTGACTGGAATGGTACCAGCTGATTGGAGAAAAGCCAATGTAGCACCAATATTTAAAAAGGGCCCAAAAAACATCCCTGGGAATTACAGACCAGTTAGCCTAACATCGATAGTATGTAAACTCTTGTAGGGGATGATAAGGGACTATTTACAAGATTTTAGTAATAAGAATGATATCATTAGCAGTAATCAGCATGGATTCATGAAGAATCGTTCTTGCCAAACCAATTTATTAACCTTCTATGAGGAGGTGAGTTGCCATCTAGATAAAGGAAGGCCCGTAGACGTGGTGTATCTGGATTTTGCAAAAGCATTTGACACTGTTCCCCATAAACGTTGACTGTACAAAATAAGGTCCGTTGGCATGGACCATAGGGTGAGTACATGGATTGAAAACTGGCTACAAGGGCGAGTTCAGAGGGTGGTGATAAATGGGGAGTACTCAGAATGGTCAGGGGTGGGTAGTGGGGTTCCCCAGGGTTCTGTGCTGGGACCAATCCTATTTAATTTGTTCATAAACGATCTGGAGGATGGGATAAACAGTTCAATCTCTGTATTTGCGGACGATACTAAGCTAAGCAGGGCAATAACTTCTCCGCAGGATGTGGAAATCTTGCAAAAAGATCTGAACAAATGAATGGGGGAGGGGCGACTACATGGCAAATGAGGTTCAATGTAGAAAAATGTAAAATAATGGGTGGCAAAAATCTGAATGCAATCTATAGACTGGGGGGAGAACCTCTGGGGGGATCTAGGATGGAAAAGGACCTGGGGGTCCTAGTAGATGATAGGCTCAGCAATGACATGCAATGCCAAGCTGCTGCTAATAAAGCAAACAGAATATTGGCATTAAAAAGGGGATCAACTCCAGAGATAAAACGATAATTCTCCCGCTCTACAAGACTCTGGTCCGGCCGCACCTGGAGTATGCTGTCCAGTTCTGGGCACCAGTCCTCAGGAAGGATGTACTGGAAATGGAGCGAGTACAAAGAAGGGCAACAAAGCTAATAAAGGGTCTGGAGGATCTTAGTTATGAGGACAGGTTGTGAGCTCTGAACTTATTCTCTCTGGAGAAGAGACGTTTGAGAGGGGATATGATTTCAATTTACAAATACTGTACTGGTGACCCCACAATAGGGATAAAATTTTTCGCAGAAGAGAGTTTAACAAGACTCGTGGCCACTCATTACAATTAGAAGAAAAGAGGTTTAACCTTAAACTATGTAGAGGGTTCTTTACTGTAAGAGCAGCAAGGTTGTGGAATTCCCTTCCACAGGCGGTGGTCTCAGCGGGGAGCATTGATAGCTTCAAGAAACTATTAGATAATCACCTGAATGACCACAACATACAGGGATATATAATGTAATACTGACACATAATCACACACATAGGTTGGACTTGATGGACTTGTGTCTTTTTTCAACCTCACCTACTATGTAACTATGTAATTACCCCCCACCCCAGGATCGGTGTAAGGCAGGGATATGCAATTAGAGGACCTCCGGCTGTTACAGAACTACAAGTCCCATGAGGCCTAGCAAGACTCTGACAGCCAAAAGCATGACACCCAGAAGCAGAGGCATGATTGGACTTTTAGTTCTGCAACAGCTGGAGGTCCGCTAATTGCATATCCCTGGTGTAAAGGATAGGTCTTCAGACGGAGCTCTCACTCTGCACACCCTACGCCACTCAGCTCCAGGCCACGCCCCCTCAGTTTCCTGTTCTTAGCTGACAGGAGTGGCACCCGGTGTGGTCTTCTGCTGCTGTAACCCATCTGCTTCAAGGTTGGATGTGTTGTGTGTTCAGAGATGGTATTCTGCATACCTTGGGTGTAACGAGAGGTTATTTGAGTTACTGTTGCCTTTCTATCATCTGGAACCAGTCTGCCCATTCTCCTCTGACCTCAACAAGGCATTTTCCTCCACACAACTGCCGCTCACTGGATATTTTCTCTTTTTCCCACTATTCTCTGTAAACCCGAGAGATGGCTGTGTGTGAAAATCCCAGAAATACTCAGACCAACCCGTCTGCCACCAACAACCATGTCATGTTCAAAGTCACCGAGATCCCCTTTCTTCTACCATTCTGTTGCTCGGCTTGAGCTTCAGCAAGTCGTCTTTCTCCACATCTAGATGCCTAAATGCATTGAGTTGCTGCCTGTATTTGGCTGATTAGCAATTTGTGCAAATATATATATATACACACACACACACATACATTGATCTTTACACAATATATATATATTATATATAGTGTAAAGATCAATCAGCTAAACAGAATTAAAAAATATTAAAATATTGCAAATGTACAATTCTAAATTTCTGCAGCTGCTGAACACACACACACACACACACACACATATATATATATATATATATATCTATAAAATATGACATAAAAAAAAAGAAATAAAATATCCTTACCTCCACCGCAGCCTTGGCGTTCTGGAAGTCATTCTCTAGGGGGGTGAACTCATCCACCCATCGCTCAGCCGATGTCTGCGGAGAGTAGAAGACAGGAATGAACATCTCCAGCAATAAAATAAACTACAAAATGAAATGAAGGAAAAGGACGGAGAGTTTTATTGCACAGCACAGACCCCCCCGACCTTCATCACTTTCCAATCAGAGAACTTTAAAGCTGAACTCCGGGCAGAAAAATTGTCATCTAAATCTTTTCCTCAGCAGCCAACAAGGATATAAATCCACTCTGTGAGCACCAAATACCTTTGGCAATCCCAGATATATGACCCTAGCTGTGACATCATCACTGTGCTGTACATAGTGTGCGCAGAGAGCAAAGCTGTGGGAGGGGCCCAGCAGGCCCCACCTACCACAGAAAACTACAGGAGGGGGCGGAGCCAAGACCAGTCTCCCCTGCAAAAGGAGAGAGATCGGCAGTGGGCGGTCGGTCTTTATTCCAGGAAGTCTCACACTGGATGACGGCACAGATCTGGAAGGTTCAGGAAGAAGTCACATGACCGATGGGTTTAGACAATATTTACTAATCCCGGGGATTCAGCTTTTAAGGATTGTGCGTTTTTAGAAAGGAGTGGGAAGAAGCGGCGGGATGTTAGGGGATGTAGAATGGAGCGAAACTGCAGATCCTCACCAACAGCTACAGAAAAACAGCTCCAAAAGAGCAAAAAAAATCAGCAAAATCTGATGTATAGACCAACAGACAGGACAATAGGGGGTAATAGAAACATCAAAGAGGCACTTCACTTATGTTCATGATGAATGAAACACACAGAGAGAGGAGAAGGAAACAGCCGAATAATTGTAGACCCCCCCCCCGACCATCACACCTCTATGGGCTTGGCCATTCCTACAGAGTTGCCCCTCCATGGCCATCACTATAGAGGTGCCCCTCCATGGCCATCACTATAGAGGTGCCCCTCCATGGCCATCACTATAGAGGTGCCCCTCCATGGCCATCACTATAGAGGTGCCCCTCCATGGCCATCACTATAGAGGTGCCCCTCCATGGCCATCACTATAGAGGTGCCCCTCCATGGCCATCACTATAGAGGTGCCCCTCCATGGCCATCACTATAGAGGTGCCCCTCCATGGCCATCACTATAGAGGTGCCCCTCCATGGCCATCACTATAGAGGTGCCCCTCCATGGCCATCACTATAGAGGTGCCCCTCCATGGTCATCACTATAGAGGTGCCCCTCCATGGTCATCACTATAGAGGTGCCCCTCCATGGCCATCACTATAGAGGTGCCCCTCCATGGCCATCACTATAGAGGTGCTCCTCCATGGCCATCACTATAGAGGTGCCCCTCCATGGCCATCACTATAGAGGTGCCCCTCCATGGCCATCACTATAGAGGTGCCCCTCCATGGCCATCACTATAGAGGTGCCCCTCCATGGCCATCACTATAGAGGTGCCCCTCCATGGCCATCACTATAGAGGTGCCCCTCCATGGCCATCACTATAGAGGTGCCCCTCCATGGTCATCACTATAGAGTTGCCCCTCCATGGCCATCCCTATAGAGTTGCCCCTCCATGGCCATCACTATAGAGTTGCCCCTCCATGGCCATTACTATAGAGTTGCCCCTCCATGGCCATTACTATAGAGTTGCCCCTCCATGCTCATTACTATAGAGTTGCCCCTCCATGCTCATTATTATAGAGTTGCCCCTCCATGCTCATTACTATAGAGTTGCCCCTCCATGCTCATTACTATAGAGTTGCCCCTCCATGGCCATTACTATAGAGTTGCCCCTCCATGGCCATTACTATAGAGTTGCCCCTCCATGGCCATTACTATAGAGTTGCCCCTCCATGGCCATTACTATAGAGTTGCCCCTCCATGGCCATTACTATAGAGTTGCCCCTCATGGAATCAATATGGAAATGAGCCTCCATGGTCATTGATACAGAGTTGCCCCTCCATGGCCATTGATACAGAGTTGCCCCTCCATGGTCATTGATACAGAGTTGCCCCTCCATGGTCATTGATACAGAGTTGCCCCTCCATGGTCATTGATACAGAGTTGCCCCTCCATGGCCATCACTATAAAGTTGCCCCTCCATGGCCATCACTATAGAGTTGCCCCTCCATGGCCACTAATATAAAGTGGCCCCTCCATGATCATTACTATAGAGTTGCCCCTCCATGGCCATCACTATGGAAATGAGCCTCCATGGCCATTGATACAGAGATGCCCCTCCATGGCCATTGATACAGAGTTGCCCCTCCATGGCCATCATTATAGCGTTGCCCCTCCGTGGCCATTAATACAGAGTTGCCCCTCCATGGCCATTAATATGGAGGGGGTTATTTTGCCCATAGTGAAGGCTTTGCGGAGCCCTGAACCCCCCCCCCCTATAGGGATCAAAGGGGAGATCCTTTCCCTGACCGTCGCCCTGAACAGCCAATCACAGGAAGCAGCAGGTTACAGGATGTCCATATATGGTCATTGGAATAGAAGGGGACATTACATTATCAAACAATCTTTTCTAGAAGTTAAAGCTGAACTCCAGCCAATCACATCGCTGGAATCTATAAATGTGATTATTCTGGCAGGTAAAATAATCACATCTCTATACTTCTTCATCCCACTATATATAGAGAGGGGGACCCTACATTCCTCCTCGGTGTCACTGCCCCGCCTCCAGCCTGCTCACCAATCACAGGAGGAGTATCACTACCCTGGGGAAATTCTGGTCTTTCCTCCTCCTTTAAGCAAATGATGCACCTCCCCCATGCAGCTCCCTGTGCCCGAAACATGTTAGGATGACTATGCCATACAAGAGAGCCCCCGATTCTCTTCCAGCCTGATAGGGAATCTCTGACATGGAATTCTATTGGAAATATTTCAAAATGAATTTACTGGACTTTGAATCAATAGGGTCCGTCTAAAGTCGGGGGGGTCTTCACACTACGGCCAGCGGGCCAAATCTGACCTGCAGCTCGGGGTCAGGTTCCCTCCGTCATAGAGAATGTAAGGGGGGCTCTGATGGGGACCCGGATGTATGGGGGGGCTCCTAAAGTAGACTGATGTAGAGGGGGGTCTGATTGGGACCCTAATGTAGGGGAAGTTCATAAGAGGGGCTCTGATAGGGACCCTGATGTATGGGGGGGGGGGGGGGTACACTGATGGGGACCCTGATGTAAGGGAAGTTCATGGGGGGGGCACTGATGAGGACCCTCATCAGAGCCCCCCCCTATGAACTTCCCTTACATCAGTGTCCCCATCAGACCCCCCCCCTTACATCAGAGTCTACCTTAGGTGCCCCCCCATACATCAGGGTCCCCATCAGAGCCCCCCTTACATTCTCTATTAGTGAGGGAACCTGACCCCAAGCTGCAGATCGTAGTGTGAAGACCCCGACTTTAGACGGACCGAATTGACTCAAAGTCCAGTAAATTCATTTTGAAATATTTCCAATAGAATTCCATGTCCTGGATTCCTAAGGCTCCTAAGGTAGACTCTGATGTAAGGTGGGGGCTCTGATGGGGACCCTGATGTATGGGGGCTCCTAAGGTAGACTCTGATGTAAGGTGGGGGCTCTGATGGGGACCCTGATGTATGGGAAGTTCATAAGAGGGGCTCTGATGGGGACCCTAATGTATGGGGGCTCCTAAGGTAGACTCTGTTGTAAGGGGGGGTTCTGATGGGGACCCTGATGTAAGGGAAGTTCATAAGAGGGGCTCTGATGGAGACCCTAATGTAAGGAAAGTTCATAAGAGGGGCTCTGATGGGGACCCTGATTTATGGGGGGCTCCTAAGGTAGACTCTGATGTAAGGGGGGGGGGCACTGATGGGGACCCTAAAGTAAGGGAAATTCATGGGGGAGGGGGGCTCTGATGAGGATCCTGAGGTATGGGGGGCTCCTAAGGTAGACTCTGTTGTAAGGGGGGTTCTGATGGGGATTCTGATGCACAGGAAGTTCCTAAAGTGGACTCTGGGGTAAGGGGGGCTATGATGAGGACCCGGATGTAAAAGGAGACATCCAAAGTGGATTCTGAGGTAAGGGGGAGCTCTGATGAGGATCTTGATGCAAGGGAAGTACCCAAGGCTTGCCTCTGAGGCAAGGGGGCTCTGATGGGGACCCGGATGTAAGGGAAGTTTCTAAAGGAAGGAAGCGCTGATGGGGTTCCTGATGTAAAGGGACACTCCCAAGGTGGACTCCAATATAAGGGGGATATGAGGGGGACCCTGATGTATGGAAGCACTCTGATGTAAAGGGGGGGCTCTGATGGGGTTCCTGATGTAAAGGGACACTCCCAAGGTGGATTCTGATGTAAGGGACGTTCCGTAGGTGGACTCTGATCTGAGGGGGATCTGATGGTGACCCCGATGTCACCTTCAGAGCTTAGCTTTGGAGACTTCCAAGGTGGACCTTTGATGTAAAGAAGATCTGATAGGGACCCCGACGTAAGGAAACACTCCGATGTAAGGGAGGTTCCGAAGGGGGGCTCTGATGTAAAGGGACACTCCCAGAGTGGACTCTGAGGGGGACCCTGATGTAAAGGGGGCACTCTGATGGGGTCCTTGATGTATAGGGAAGTTCCTAAGGGAAGATCTGATGGGGAACCCGATGTAAAGGGAGACCCCAAGGTGGACTCTGATATAATGGGGTATCTGATGGGGATGGAATATCTGTAAAATATATGTATGTATATATGTGTATAAATAAAAACATTAAATTCTTTGTGAATATGAAGCATTGTATTCTGTGTTGATAACAATGTATATATGTTGGATGTATCATTTATATTTTCAAAAAACCTCATTGATACAAAAATAATAATAATAATAATAATAAATATATATTTATTATTATTTTGTATCAATGAGGTTTATTGAAAATATATGTTTGTATACATGTATAAAAAAAGAAAAAATATATAATTATAATAATAATAAATATTAATTAGTTTGTATATGTGTATATACACACACATACATATAAAAAATATTACACACACACACACTATATATATATATATACATACACACACACACACACACACACAATGTGGCCCCAATAAAAGGTTTGGAGATCTAACGGGTGTTTTTATTTTTGCTCGGAGTTCGGCTTTAACTTAAATTTAAAGTTGACTGACATCAAGTCACAGAAGTTACACGACAGTCCAGAGCCGGCCATACACCTATCAATCCGATTGATTATTTTAAGAATTACGCAAAAAATAATAAACATTTTCCGAGGCTTGTCCAATCAGTTTCACGCCTTCTAAAGGTATCCAAATCATCATTATAAAGCTGAACTTCTGCAACAAAAAACTTTGATAATCACAAAGGATATCAATCTGATCTGTGAGCACCAATTGCCTTTTGCAAACCCAGGGGGGGCGGAGACAAGACCCGTCCCCCTGCACAAGGAGAGAGAGCAGAGTTGTGGGAGGGGCCAAGCAGGCTCCACCCACCACAGGAGGGGGCGGAGACCAGACCAGTCCCCCTGCACAAGGAGAGAGATCGGCAGTGGGCGGTCTTTATTACAGGAAGTCTCACACTGGATGACGGCACAGATCTGTGAGAAATACACAAGGAAGGGGGTCTATTTATTAAAACTGCTATACAAATGTGACAAACATTCGCACGGATGCAACGAACGTTTTCCATTTTTTTTAATGGGATATGATTATTTCCTATGATTGCCAACACCATCTAGTGGCCATAATGCGATATGTTCTCGATTTAAGGTATTTTAGGAAAATATTGGTTTATGGCCACTAGATGGCACCATAAGAAATAATCATATTGGACAAAATATGGTGATTTTTTTTTTTTTCTACTGTGCGAATGTTTCTCATTCATACAGCAATTTTTTTTTTTTTTTTTTTATATAAATAGAACCCCAAGATTTAAAGGAAGAACACACATGACAAATGGATTTAGAGGATATTTCGTTTATCCCGGAGTTCAGCTTTAAATTATTTTAAAATCAAGAGAAACTTGTAGGTGTCATTATTTGAAGCGGAAAATCATCTTTTTGCCGAATGTTGATTGGGTGACGCCGCAGACCACAGAGCCCGGATGTGGGTGGAGTCTGTGCAAGTCAGGCTGTACCGCTTGCACACGCAGGTGCCCCTCCTCCAAGCAGTAATGCCCACCTATTTGTGCAGGCCCCTCCTCTGATGCCCATGGGTCTATCCAAGGGTCTGTCTACAAGGCAGCATGGGAGCCACCACCCACATCCGGGGTCCAGGGTCTCCCGAAATAATTGGGAAGAAAAAAAAAAAAAAAAAAACATTTCCACAGCCACCATTATAAAGCATCGGGTGCCGTAGCCAATTAAATGATTTTTTGCCATCTGTTCTATCACATGATCTCTTTGATTGGATTTTATTAAAAAATAAATCAATACATAAATAATACAAACAAAAATTATTAATAATAAAAAAATAAAAAATAATTACAAAATAAAAAAAAAAAAAAAAACACAAAAGCAAACAATTATTAAAAAAACAAATAAAAATAATTTAAAAAAAACAAAGCCAAAAAAAAAAAAAAAAAAAAAAAAGAAGAAAGAAATTGATAAATGTACGGCCAGTAACCAGATGTCCGCACACCTCTCTCCCATCCCCCCCCCCCCCAGTGACTGATCACTACCTGTTCCTTTACAAACTGTTCTGACCACTGCTCTGCCTGGGAAGCGGCCTGGGACGTATCGCCTGAAGCCTGAGAGAGAGACATCTCCCCATCTCCTATCTTCCTCACAAATTGTAAGAACTAATAGAGAAAGAGAGAGAGAGAGAGAGACACGGAGAGAGTGAGAATGGAGGCAATGAAGACAAGACGTGTCATTTGTAACAACTGGAAGACAAAACAATTCCTGCATGGAGCCTCCTACAGTCCAACTCCGGGTTAATTATATAGATATATATCCCAGTTCCCCCAAAACAAAAAATCAACTGTCAATCCAAAACTGTATCATGCAGTACCATTTCTTTGCCACAAGATGTCCTCAGTCCTTCAGGTTGAATGATGGCCCATTATCACTCAACTGGTAAGACTGAGTGCAGGGTGTCACTGCCCCGCCCACTGAGCTCAGCATCCTACACTCAATGTCTATTGATACAAAGAGAGATGCAATATCACATTACTACTGTAATGTCACTGGGAGGAATTGTGCCCCATCATTGGGGAGGAATTATACCCCACCATTGGCGTCCTTGGGGAGGAGTCATGCCCCACCATTGGCGTCCTTGGGGAGCAATCATGCCCCACCATTGGCGTCCTTGGGGTGCAATCATGCCCCACCATTGGCGTCCTTGGGGAGCAATCATGCCCCACCATTGGCGTCCTTGGGGAGCAATCATGCCCCACCATTGGCGTCCTTGGGGAGCAATCATGCCCCACCATTGGCGTCCTTGGGGAGCAATCATGCCCCACCATTGGCGTCCTTGGGGAGCAATCATGCCCCACCATTGGCGTCCTTGGGGAGCAATCATGCCCCACCATTGGCGTCCTTGGGGAGCAATCATGCCCCACCATTGGCGTCCTTGGGGAGCAATCATGCCCCACCATTGGCGTCCTTGGGGAGCAATCATGCCCCACCATTGGCGTCCTGGGGGAGGAATTCTGCCCCACCATTGGCGTCCTGGGGGAGGAATTCTGCCCCACCATTGGCGTCCTGGGGGAGGAATTCTGCCCCACCATTGGCGTCCTGGGGGAGGAATTCTGCCCCACCATTGGCGTCTTAGGGAGGAATGGTGCCCCATCATTGGTGTCATTGGGGGAATTATGCCCCATTGTTGGTATCAGTGGATAAAACAGTCTCCCGAGGGCCACACACAAGCAAGCAAAGGGCCACAGTTTGGAGACCCCTGGCCTAGAGGAGAGGGAAGTGGAGAGGTGACCCGGGGACTGGGAGACCAGCAGCATTTACATCCAAGTGCCCCTCAGTACACTGACTGCTCTATCAATCCCAGCACAGAAATGGGGGTCTCTGCAGGATGTAGAAGACCCCGTGTTGTCTTTGTTGAGTGTGGTTTGTGCTGCAATCATTTCCCTACAGAATTAATAAAGTATTCTCAATCTACAAGCGTACTTGATGGGGGGTGGGGGATGGAATTTGAGGCAAAGGTGTCCGCTTTAACCCTGGAAAGGTTACTGAGCGGGGGGGATGGGCTTTAATATGAATCAAGTAGGATACCTGTGGTCAAAATCCCAATAGCACATATATGAGGCATCAGGTTTATAAAGGGGGTCGGACCGCATGATATCACTAAAGGTTTTGATTGAACTCTCTGCACACGGCTCATCCAGATTTTTTATTGTATTGCAGGTCACTGGCCAGACAGGAATCTCTGACAGCTTGTGTCTATTTGCCCCATATTGACATTCTCTATCCAATGAACTATGCTATATGTACCAAAGTATTGTGCAGAGTAGAGTAGGGACTGGCCAGAGAGGGATTACTTTGACGCAGTTGGCCGACTTAAACATGTATTGCAATGTAACTAAAAATCCCTGGTCTTGTGCATGGCTGTGTTCAGAAGTTTTAGTGTTAACATGTGGCCACACCCCTTAAGCACCTGATGGATTATATTATATACAGTGGAACCTCGGTTTACGAGTAACACGGTTAACAAGCGTTTTGAAAGACGAGCAACTTTTTTTTTTTTTTAATTCTGACTCTGTTTGCGAGTGTTGTCTTGCAAAATAAGCAGAATTCAAGCTAATGGGGTGTGCAGTACCGCATTTGGCCAGAATTGTGGGGGGTGCCGGTGACACTCGGAACGGTTCAGAGCCATTCGGAAATACTCAGAATGACTCAGAAATACTTGGAAACACTCGGAAAATGAACACGGGAACATGAGATGGATATGTAGATGAAGAGGTGAACACGGGAACATGAGATGGATATGTAGATGAGGAGGTGAACACGGGAACATGAGATGGATATGTAGATGAGGAGGTGAACACGGGAACATGAGATGGATATGTAGATGAAGAGGTGAACACGGGAACATGAGATGGATATGTAGATGAAGAGGTGAACACGGGAACATGAGACGGATATGTAGATGAAGAGGTGAACACGGGAACATGAGACGGATATGTAGATGAAGAGGTGAACACGGGAACATGAGATGGATATGTAGATGAAGAGGTGAACACGGGAACATGAGATGGATATGTAGATGAAGAGGTGAACACGGGAACATGAGATGGATATGTAGATGAAGAGGTGAACACGGGAACATGAGACGGATATGTAGATGAAGAGGTGAACACGGGAACATGAGATGGATATGTAGATGAAGAGAACACGGGAACATGAGATGGATATGTAGATGAAGAGAACACGGGAACATGAGATGGATATGTAGATGAAGAGGTGAACACGGGAACATGAGATGGATATGTAGATGAAGAAGAGAACACGGGAACATGAGATGGATATGTAGATGAAGAGGTGAACACGGGAACATGAGATGGATATGTAGATGAAGAGGTGAACACGGGAACATGAGATGGATATGTAGATGAAGAGGTGAACACGGGAACATGAGACGGATATGTAGATGAAGAGAACACGGGAACATGAGATGGATATGTAGATGAAGAGAACACGGGAACATGAGATGGATATGTAGATGAAGAGAACACGGGAACATGAGATGGATATGTAGATGAAGAGGTGAACACGGGAACATGAGATGGATATGTAGATGAAGAAGAGAACACGGGAACATGAGATGGATATGTAGATGAAGAGGTGAACACGGGAACATGAGATGGATATGTAGATGAAGAGGTGAACACGGGAACATGAGATGGATATGTAGATGAAGAGGTGAACACGGGAACATGAGACGGATATGTAGATGAAGAGGTGAACACGGGAACATGAGATGGATATGTAGATGAAGAGGTGAACACGGGAACATGAGACGGATATGTAGATGAAGAGGTGAACACGGGAACATGAGATGGATATGTAGATGAAGAGAACACGGGAACATGAGATGGATATGTAGATGAAGAGAACACGGGAACATGAGATGGATATGTAGATGAAGAGGTGAACACGGGAACATGAGATGGATATGTAGATGAAGAAGAGAACACGGGAACATGAGATGGATATGTAGATGAAGAGGTGAACACGGGAACATGAGATGGATATGTAGATGAAGAGGTGAACACGGGAACATGAGATGGATATGTAGATGAAGAGGTGAACACGGGAACATGAGATGGATATGTAGATGAAGAGAACACGGGAACATGAGATGGATATGTAGATGAAGAGAACACGGGAACATGAGATGGATATGTAGATGAAGAAGAGAACATGGGAACATGAGATGGATATGTAGATGAAGAGGTGAACACGGGAACATGAGATGGATATGTAGATGAAGAAGAGAACACGGGAACATGAGATGGATATGTAGATGAAGAGGTGAACACGGGAACATGAGATGGATATGTAGATGAAGAGAACACGGGAACATGAGATGGATATGTAGATGAAGAGGTGAACACGGGAACATGAGATGGATATGTAGATGAAGAGGTGAACACGGGAACATGAGATGGATATGTAGATGAAGAGGTGAACACGGGAACATGAGATGGATATGTAGATGAAGAGGTGAACACGGGAACATGAGATGGATATGTAGATGAAGAGGTGAACACGGGAACATGAGATGGATATGTAGATGAAGAGGTGAACACGGGAACATGAGATGGATATGTAGATGAAGAGGTGAACACGGGAACATGAGATGGATATGTAGATGAAGAGGTGAACACGGGAACATGAGACGGATATGTAGATGAAGAGGTGAACACGGGAACATGAGATGGATATGTAGATGAAAAGGTGAACATGGGAACACGAGATGGATATGTAGATGAAGAGGTGAACACGGGAACATGAGATAGATATGTAGATGAAGAAGAGAACACGGGAACATGAGATGGATATGTAGATGAAGAGGTGAACACGGGAACATGAGATGGATATGTAGATGAAGAGGTGAACACGGGAACATGAGACGGATATGTAGATGAAGAGGTGAACACGGGTGGTCATCGTCTACCTGACTGTTGGCCAGTTTTGGGTCGGTCACTTTGGACAGAAGAGATTTGGCCTCCTTCTGCAGGTCGTCCTCAGGCTGGTACTCCTCACACCTACACCAGGAAGAATCAAATATAAAAAGATGAGAGAGGAGGACAAACGGCTTCTATGTGTCACCAAATCTGAAAAAATTTGTATCAAATGCTGCAAATCTTTTTTTTTTCCCTTTCAGGACAATGTGTCCTCTCCAGAGTAATACATTCAAGGAACAATTCCTATAGGGCAGGGGGGGGGGGTCTCAAACTGGCGGCCCTCCAGAACTACAAGTCCCATCATCCCTCTGCCTGTGGGAGTCAGGCTTCTAACTGTCAGCCTTGCAATGCCTCATGGGACTTGTAGTTTTGCAAAAGCTGGGGGGGCGCCAGTGTGAGACGCCCTGCTCTAGGGTGACACACACACGTGATTGACAGCTGGGTGCTCGATCTGCCTGCAGGGGCTCATGGTTGCAAGCAAAGGATCATGGGACATCGGGGTTTTCGAGGATCCCTCTATGCATTTAGAAGCAATTTAAACTAAAGAAAAATAAATTTGAAGAGTATCTAAAGGGTCAATGCAGTGACATTGTGTAATTTTTCTGCAGCTAATCCACATCAGTCACTTTAAGGACACACAGAAAGCGATCGTTTTCTATGTGCCTCGTTCCTACAGCGCTCATGTGATTTGCAGACCTGCTGCATGTTTCCGCAACGCGTTGAATGACACAATAGGTAAAAGCAGCGCAGCGCAACAGGAGTGTAAACTTTGTACACTTGCAATAAAGTTTAAATAAATAAATAAATCAGACGTGAACTGCCGAAAAATGTGTTCGTTTTCGTTTCATTCGTTTATTTTTTTGTTTTGTTTTTTGGGTCGTTCGTTATGATCGCAATTCGTAAACTCCAAAAAAAAAAAAAAAAAAAAAAAAAAAAAAAAATATCGAGATTTAAAAAAAAAATAAATAAAAAAATAAAAAAAAGATGAAAATCTGAAATAATAACTTTTAAATTTATAGGTATCGGAATTTCCTTTCAATTTTGGATGTTAGCGAACATAAGGAATACGAATTTATCTGAAGTTACGAATTATCCGAAATATTGAATGTCGCATCTAAAAATGAATGAAACGGAGCAAATTAATAATAAAAACTTTTAATTTACTATTATTTATTAATTTGTTCCGTTCCATTCGTTTAGACGCGGCGTTCAATATTTCGGATAATTCGTAACTTCGGATAAAATTTGTATTTCACTGAAAGCCAAATTTGAAAGGAAAATTCAATACTTATAATTTATTAGTTAGCGAATTATTTCAGATTTTTCTAATTTACACCATTTATTCGAATGTACGAAAATTCCCGAAAAGTTTGTGAAAACGGGTTTTCGTTAATTATTTCCCGAATTGACGAATTTGTTAAAAAACGAATTTCTAACGAAACGAACTGCACATGTGTAGCAAGCAGTGTAATGCGCAGAAAACGGATCGCAACATCAGACAAAAAACAGACACCAATCGTTACGGCCCCGCCCACACCAGCGTTCATTTTTTTTTTTTTTTGCGCACGTTTTTGCAGCGGAACCATTTGAATGAGCCTCCCTCCACTCCAAAAAAAAAAAAAAAAAAAAAACGGGCCAAAGAAGCTCATGTACCAAATTCTGGCATGGAGCCAGACTTGTTTGGCGTTGCGCGTTTTTTTGCTGCGATTGCCGTACGTTCAGTTGGACAATCGCGGCAATAAAAAAGAAAAAGAAAAATTAAAAAATAAAATAAAAATTGCACCGCGTTTGTGGGTGCAATTAAGACCCCTTTCACACTGAGCCGCAACAGCGTTAGTGCTAAAGCGACCACTCGTTTTAGAGGTGCTTTATCGCTGTTTAAGCGGCGCTTTTCGGCCGCTAACGGGACGCTTTTGACCCCCCCCCGCTAGCAGCCAAAGAAGGGGTTAAAAGCGCCCGTTTTGTGGCGCTCTGGAAGCGCTGCCCATTTATTTCAATGGGCAGGGCGTTTCGGGAATGCTGTATACACCGCTCCGCCCCAAAGATGTTGCTTGCAGGACTTTTTCTAACGTCCCGCAAGCGCACCGCCCCCCCAGTGTAATAGCACTCGGGGCTTTTACATTGAGGCGGCATGGGAGGCGGTTTTCAGACGCTTTGCAGGCGATATTTCTAGCGCTAAAACGCCTGAAAACTGCCTCGAGGTGTGAAAGAGGTCTAAGAAATAACGGCACCGCGAGCGCGTTGCGCACTTTACTTGCGGCTCTGGAATCGTTGAGCTAAGAATCGTGGCGATTCCAGTTCATTCAGGCCCCCCCCCCCCATTCGCATCTCGGGATTTGGGAAACGCGGACAGAATAGCCGCTATCGCAAATCGGGGCAGAACGTGCGGCACTCTTTTGGGCGCCGTTATTCTTCGATTGCCACCCCAAAAAACACGATGCACCTCAGCTGTAATCATGGCAAAAAAACGGGTTTTAAAAATGCGCTCGGTTTCTCGCCCCCCCCCCCCCCCCAACAAAAAAGGAGCATGCGCTTCTTTTTAGGTGACAAACCCTTACACAGGGCAGCCCATGAAGTGAATGTGCGTCACGTGAAATTGCGTGCAAATCGCTCAAAAAAAAAAAAAAAAAAAAAAAAAAAAAAAAAAAACGCAAAAAGTGCGAACGCAGCCCAAAAAAAAAAAAAAAATGGAGTGTTTCAGCACACGCCAAGTGTGAATGGGCCCCAAGGGAAATGACGTTTTATAGGTGGAGGTTTAATAACTACTTTAATATCAAAATGACCAGAAACAACCAATCAGCCGGCTGCTTCGTTCCGCTGCAGGTCACAGAGTCACAATCCGATTGGTTGTCACAGGGAACACACAAGCAGATACCCAGCGATTGTAAAAAAAAACCCCTCACCATTTCTCCGCCATGACTCCCTCCGTCTCCCCCAACCACAGCTTCTCTCCGACTGCTGCAGGTACTCCTCCGCCCAGCGGGAGGGCGACGGCATCGAGTCTTCATCAATAGAAAGAGAAAAAGAAATAAAAGAAATCAAAATTCCAGTCCGGAAGCAGAAATTTGCACCAAAGCGGTCCAGCCACATCGGTTCTATCAGTACAGAACGAATGGGTGCAAATCGCACTGCAAAGAATCGCATTTGATTCTATTCATATGCATAGAAAGGGGAAAGCGCCATCTAGTGGGCAGCTTAAAAAAAATATATATATATATATATATGTTAAAACTCGCAGCACATATCTGGCCACATGCAAAAATCATCTCCCACAGGAGTCCCGGTCCGCTGATGATAGCAAATCACGGGCCGCTGGAGGTGCTCACAGGGCTGGAGGAGAAGTTCTGGGACCCCCCCCCATTGGGTATAGGGCAGAAGTCATGTCAGCTTGGGGGTGGACCCCCCACCTCCACATCTCCTCCAACCCTGTGAGGTCCTCCAGCGGCCATGATTTGCTATCTCATATACCACCCCAAAAAAAAAAAAAAAAAAAAACCTTCGAAAAATTGCTGTGCAAGAACTGTGCGACATAAAAAATTGCAACAACCGCCATTTTATTCTCTAGGGTCTCAGCGAAATCAATAATTATAATGTTTGGGGGTTCTGAGTAACCTTCCAGCAAATAACATGGTATGGAAGCGGTTAAAAGCAAAAGATCAAAAACCTCTGGACCGGAAGTGATGTCACGCTCCGGTCCTCCAAGGCCATAGAGGCGATCATAGAGTATTCTACACTTTGATCGCCTATGGGAGCACCCGACCGCACCGTGGGATAGTTTCTCGGGTGTACCGGCGGAAACGGTAAGCCCGAGAAACACCGGTGAGTGGCGGGGGAGGGGCATTGCCGCAGCTCATGGGAAAGCCAGATGCTGGTTGCAAAAAAAAAAAAATGTTGGGGGTTTATGACGATATCTTCATCCATATCCCCCGCACAGCGCGTGCAAACTGTGTCCTGTATATACGTATTGTGGATAACGAAGACAAAGCAATATTCTTTTATTCTTCTTCAGGTGCCCTCTAAGCTCAGCCAGACGGGTCATGTAGAGATTCCAATCAGAGAGAGAGACTGAAGGCGATGTGCAGGGGAAAAGGTCTAGAGAGATAGGTGATGGGCAACAGACGGCAGGGGAGGGGGCAGGTCAGCAGAGCATCAGCAGACAGGAGCAGCGGACGAGGGGAAACCAGACAGACGGCGGGCGAGGGGAAACAGACAGACGGCGGGCGAGGGGAAACAGACAGGACGGCGGGCGAGGGGAAACAGACAGACGGCGGGCGAGGGGAAACAGACAGACGGCGGGCGAGGGGAAACAGACAGACGGCGGGCGAGGGGAAACAGACAGACGGCGGGCGAGGGGAAACAGACAGACGGCGGGCGAGGGAAACAGACAGACGGCGGGCGAGGGGAAACAGACAGACGGCGGGCGAGGGGAAACAGACAGACGGCGGGCGAGGGGGAAACACAGACGGCAGGCGAGGGGAAACAGACAGACGGCAGGCGAGGGGAAACAGACAGACGGCAGGCGAGGGGAAACAGACAGACGGCAGGCGAGGGGAAACAGACAGACGGCAGGCGAGGGGAAACAGACAGACGGCAGGCGAGGGGAAACAGACAGACGGCAGGCGAGGGAAACAGACAGACGGCAGGCGAGGGGAAACAGACAGACGGCAGGCGAGGGGAAACAGACAGACGGCAGGCGAGGGGAAAACAGACAGACGGCAGGCGAGGGGAAACAGACAGACGGCGGGCGAGGGGAAACAGACAGACGGCAGGCGAGGGGGAAACAGACAGACGGCGGGCGAGGGGAAACAGACAGACGCGGGCGAGGGGAAACAGACAGACGGCAGGCGAGGGGAAACAGTCAGACGGCAGGCGAGGGGAAACAGACAGACGGCAGGCGAGGGGAAACAGACAGACGGCAGGCGAGGGGAAACAGACAGACGGCAGGCGAGGGGAAACAGACAGACGGCAGGCGAGGGGAAACAGACAGACGGCAGGCGAGGGGAAACAGACAGACGGCAGGCGAGGGAAACAGACAGACGGCAGGCGAGGGGAAACAGACAGACGGCAGGCGAGGGGAAACAGACAGACGGCAGGCGAGGGGAAACAGACAGACGGCAGGCGAGGGGAAACAGACAGACGGCAGGCGAGGGGAAACAGACAGACGGCAGGGGAGGGGAAACAGACGGCAGGGGAGGGGAAACAGACGGCAGGGGAGGGGAAACAGACGGCAGGGGAGGGGAAACAGACGGCAGGGGGAGGGGAAACAGACGGCAGGGGAGGGGAAACAGACGGCAGGGGAGGGGAAACAGACGGCAGGGGCAGAAGAGGGGCAGCAGACAGCAGGGAGGGGCAGGTCAGCGCAGACGGGAGGGGAGATTCAGTGGGGGGGGTCAGCAGACCACAGGGGGGAGAATCAGCGGGGGGGTCAGCAGATCGCGGGGGGGGAGATTCAGTGGGGGGTCAGCAGATCGCAGGGGGGGATTCAGTGGGGGGGGGGGGTCAACAGACCGTGGGGGGGGGGGGTTCAGCAGTCTATAGGCACACTTACCCGCTTGGTCGGTGAACTCTCGGCTCCAGTCCTCCTCCTCCACGGCCTCCGGCTCTTGTGCCAGGAACTCTTCTGTCCAGTTCTCAGACAGAGCCAAATCTGCCACCCCGGGAGCTTCATAGAGAGAATGAGAAGATCTGTCATTCTGCACACAGCCACACACAATACAATCACATTGTGTCCCCCACATTGAATTAGTGGTTGTAAACCCTCCACAGCCCCAGTGAGGTGCCCGGCCTCAGGCGATACACAGAGATGAGACAAATCCTCCTACATAAGTTGTACCCGTTTATCTGCTGTCTTCTCTTCTCTACAGCCAAAGTGCTCAATTTTATTAAGTTTGTCTGAGAGTTCAGAAAAAAAAAAAAAAAAAAAAAAAAAAAAAAGAAGGAGGAGGGAGAGCTGAAATTACACTCTGCAGACCTCAGTGAGGAGAACTCAGAGCTGATTGCAGGGAAGGGACACCTCCCCCCCTTCACAGAGCTGAGGCTGCCAATCACAGGCTGTGTGCTGGATCTCCTGGCCCCTGTCACCTTTTATCTCTTGGTGTCATGAAATCTTGTCAGAGGTGACTCACGCTGATAGCAGAAGAAGGAGGCAGCAGATATAGATATAGATATATAGCACAATTATAAACAAATGATAATAATATAAAGAATACAAACAAATAAAAGGGGGTTTCCGATGGCGGGGGGGGAGGGGGGAGGGGCTCGCACCTCGCAGGGGTTGGGGGCGGAAGCTGCTTTGTTCGATCTGCTGCATCTCCGCCAGGAGGCCGTCCATCTTGAAGGTGTGGGGGGCGCGGGTGTGCAGAGACGGCACACGGGAGTGCAGGAACTCCGATACCAGCTGGGGACACAAAAGAAAAGTGAGGGGGGGAGGGGGGGTCACAAAATCCACAACAGGCCAGTCTTGGGGCTCAAACACACAGATGTACAATAATCCTCTCCATCCAATCTACAGATCCCCACCCCCGACATATACAGGTGTCCCAAATGTAACCATTTCTGTACTGAGAGCGCGCGGCCTTACAGAGGGATAGGGGGGGGCAACAAAGGTAGAGGGGGGACAGAGGGATAGGGGGCCGACAAAGGTAGAGGGGGGACAGAGGGATAGGGGGGGCCGACAAAGGTAGAGGGGGGACAGAGGGATAGGGGGGGCCGACAAAGGTAGAGGGGGGACAGAGGGATGGGGGGGCTGACAAGGTAGAGGAAGGACAGAGGGATAGGGGGGCGACAAAGGTAGAGGGGGGACAGAGGGATGGGGGGGCTGACAAAGGTAGAGGGGGGACAGAGGGATAGGGGGGGCTGACAAAGGTAGAGGGGGGACAGAGGGATGGGGGGGCT